>PVHX01022804.1:0-26975 GCA_004024805.1 Geosciurus inauris
CCCTTCAATAGATGAATGGATAAAGAAACTGTGGTACATATACACAATGGAATATTATTCAGCAATAAAAGAGAATAAAATTATGGCATTTGCAGGTAAATGGATGGAATTGGAGAACATTATGCTAAGTGAAGTAAGCCAATCCCAAAAAACCAAATGCCGAATGTTCTCTCTGATTAGTGGATGCTGATACATAAGGAGTGTGGCAAAGGGGAACATATGAGAAATGGAAGAACTCTGGATGCGGCAGGGGGGTGGTGGGGGGAGGGAAAGGGGAATGGGTATAGTAAAGATGGTTAATTGAGATCGTCATCACTACCCTAGGTGCATGTATGAAGACACAAATGGTGTGATTCTATCTGGTTTGCAACCAGAGAAATGGAAAATTTGAGCTCTATATCCGTACTATGACTTGAAATGCATTTAACTAAATTAATTTAAAAAAATGTAAAACCTCAATAAACTCAATTTAAATAAAAAAACAAGAATACAAATAATAGCCAGGTGCAGTGGCACATGCCTGTAATCCCAGCACTTTGGGAGGCTGAGATAGGAGAATCGCGAGTTCAAAGCCAGCATCAGCAACAGCAAGGTGCTAAGCAACTCAGTGAGACCCTGTCTCTACATAAAACACAAAATAGGGCTGGGGATATGGCTCAGTGGTCGAGTACCCCTGAGTTAAATGCCCAGTACCAAAAAAAAAAAAATACAAAAATAACCAGGTGCAATGGCACATGCCTGTAATCCCAGCAATGTTTGAGGATCCCAAGTTGGAGGCCAGCGTCAGCACGTTAGCAAGGCCCTAAAGAATTTGCCTCAAAATAGATAATAAAAAGGGCTGGGAATTTAGTTCAGTGACAAAGCATTCCTAGGTTCAATCTCCAGTACCAAAAAGAAAGAAAGAAACAATACAAATAATAATAAATGCTGGCAAGAATGTGGGGGGAAATGTGCACTCATACATGTTGGTGGGACTACAAATTAGTATGACCACTTTGGAAAGCAGTATGAAAGCAGACGGGTCCATGGCTATTTTTTCCTCAAAAGAATAGGAATGGAATCACCATACAACTCACCTATTCCATTCCTTGGTATTTATCCAAAAGAACTAAAATCAGCATACTATAGTACATGCATACTAATGTCTATAGCAGCCCAATTTACAATAGTCAAGTTATGGAACCAGCCTAGGAACCCATCAACAGTCAAATGGATAAATAAAATGTGAGATATAGATATAGATATAGATATAGATATAGATATAGATATAGATATATTTTATATATATATATATATATATGGAATGGAATGGAATCCTACTGAGCCATAAAGAAGAATGGAATTAGGGCATTTACTGGTAAATGGATGGACTGGAGAAAAACATGCTTTAAAAAAAAGCAGTCCATTTTAAGCTCACACCAGTGTACTGAAGTGATGCACCCATGAACTAATATCAGCTGTTTTTCTCCCCTGTAAACTTGTCATAAGGTACCCCTCCTGCTAAGACAGATTAAAGATGGCTATAAACTCTTTGACAAGCCTCCCATCAGTAAGGGTATCTATTTCCCATCTTCTTGAACCTGGGACTGGTCTATGGCTATTTTGACTAAGATAATGTGACAGAAATGACACTAGGCCAGTTCTGGGCCTTGACTGTAAGAGAACTGGCATGGCTCTTGGAGTCCCCAGTCAGCATGTAAAACACTTGACTTTCATGCTAGGGAGACAATTTGTAAGGTCCTGAGATAACATAAAGACGGAAAGGTCAGAGGAGTCCCAACTTGCATTCAATCCATCAAGGTGCCAGGCTGGAGCAGTCCATCTGTCAGCTGAATACCTCCAAGTGATCCCAGATGATGCAACATGAAACGTAAGAACCACCTAGCCAAGACCTTCCCGGATTCTTGGCCAGTTATACTGCAGGTTACAATGAAGTTGTGATAGGTTTAAGCCATCAAGATTTGGTAGATTTTATAATATAACAATAGATAACTGGAATACCCCATGAGC
Organism: Geosciurus inauris; assembly: GCA_004024805.1. Classification (NCBI taxonomy): domain Eukaryota; kingdom Metazoa; phylum Chordata; class Mammalia; order Rodentia; family Sciuridae; genus Geosciurus; species Geosciurus inauris. The sequence continues at coordinate 2,011 of PVHX01022804.1, forward strand.
CACTGATGAAAGCAAAGGCAGAGGTCCTGAGGCAACAGTGTGGACAACATGGGGATCTGGGCCACCTGCTTATGCACCTTACTTTTGCCCTCCAGTTCTGCTCATGCTTTATCTAGGATGTACTACTTCTGTATTACAATGGATGATGTTGTGACCATGTGACTTTTTCACATTGGGATTGGTTTGACAATACCCATGTAATGATGGGCATTTCGAGCTTCAGTCATTTGATGTCCCACAGTCAGGAGTTCTGCCTCTAATAAGGCCCAGTAGCAGGCTGGGAGGGTTTCCTAATGGACACTTTTGTAACAGATAGCATAGACTTGTTGAAGAACACCAGAGGTCTGTGATGTGATTCTCCTTTGGAGGCTTACCAGTAATGTCCCACTGCCCATTTTCCCATCGCTGATACCTCTAGTATCTAGTATTATAAAGTTTGTTAGGTCAGCTGGCCAAAGTAGCAGGGCTATAGAGAACAGCCTAGAATAGCCACAGAACCCCTTCCTACTCTGGGCTCCAGTCAGTCACTAGTGAATCATTCTATGCAGTAACCCTATGAATGTGGAATATGCTGCCCCTAGAACCAAAAGACTATCAAGCATCAGTGGTGTTACTATCAGTGGTGCAAAGTGCAATAACTTGTCCTTATTTCAAAGGAATGTCCTTGCTAGGAGTGGTGTCACACACCTGTAATCCATGCTACTCAGGAGACTGAGGCAGGAAGATCCAAAGTTCAAGACCAGCTTGGGCAACTTAATGAGACCCCGTGTCAAAATAAAAAATAAAAAGGGATAGCCAGGAGCAGTGGTGCACACCTGTAATCCCAGCAACTGTGGAGGCTAAGACAGGAGGATTTCAAGTTCAAGGCTAGCCCTGGAAAGATCTTTAAGAAAAAGAAAAAAGAAGCCGGGTGCGGTGGCTCAAGCCTGTAATCCCAGCACTTAGGGAGGCTGGGACAGGAGAATCGCGAGTTCAAAGCCAGCCTCAGCAACGGCGAGGTGCTAAGCAACTCAGTGAGACCCTGTCTCTACATAAAAAAAGTAAAAGAAAAAAGAAAGGCAGTAGGGGCCAGGAGCATGGGATGTAGCTCAGTGGCACAGCACCCCTGGGTTCGTCCTCAGTATTGAATTAAAAAGTAAATGTCCCAACATGCTCCAGACTATTAAACCTCTAAAAATTTTAGAGATGGCCCTTGACAGGGCCATCTTTATAGGGCTTATCTTCCACCCTCTGGAGTGTTTTGTCTTACCAATGACCCCAACATACTTACTTTTCTAGCTCATTCCGTTTGATTAATTAATTCATCACATTTCACTATGTAATGTTTTGTGAAGTGTCCAGAAGTTCATGTCCAATAGTATGCTGGAGCTAATTCATACTGCTTCATGGAGCTGACTGTTAAATTTTCAGGAACTTTTCAAACCATTTGTTAAACAGCCAATACTAAAAATTGTTATGTAAACTTATATTCAAATAAATTATATGAAGAGAAAGGTAATAAGTACTTAAACTCATAATTTCCTAGTTATTTTACAATAGTTCACTGTTACCTATGCTCTTGTGGTTATTCACATCTGTTATGTCTGTATAATAAAACTACTACACAATATACTGCATAGTAGTGTGTTACTATGTGTCTCTTTCCAACTTTTCTTTTTGTCAATGTCACATTGACAGCTTAAAATTGGCTATGGTGAGAATATTTTAGACCATGGAAATCAGAAAGCGCTACAAATCAAAGCTTTTTATTTTCAGCCTGGAGTAGCAGTACATCAGTGTCCCCTTGTCTCTTTGGACCACGTCGTCCTGGAGCAAAATTGCAAAGGTGAACTTATATCCACATCCCGTCAATGTAAATTACCTCTGATCTTCTTTCCTGATAGTATTTGAACAGAACATTGATCAGATTGATGGCTTTGTAATGTGAACAATGTTAATCAGGCACAATGACTGCAATTACTGCTATCTCTTGATTTAGCTTATGGTAGTCTAATCCTCTTCCAAGATCCATCTGGTTTTTATAGTGACTACACTGGTGAATTAAATGGGGCATGAGAGGGACAACTAACCCTGAATCCTTTAAAGGTGGCATCAGGCAACAATTTATTTTTTATTATAAAATTGATCTTGATTTACTGCATTTGTGGAGATGGGAGTGCAGATCAGGGCATCCATTTGGCTTTCCCCACTACTCTATACTCCATACACCAAAGAACCAATGTGGAGATCCTGCCAACTACCAAGTACGTGCATCCCAATTATACCTTAAATTGCAGAAATGACTACCAGGTAGGCCAACAGGTACACTCACTTGATCTGGACCTGGGCCAGCTGAGCCCACAAGCCCCAGCTCTAATGGAAGAGAGGTATGATAATGACTCAGCTGAACCATGTGAGGTTCTAAGTATTCTTACAGCCTTAGGGTTTTATAATTCTGTTACTACAGTGTAGTCCACCTCAAAGAGAAAGGGTGAATGGAAAAATAAGTAGTTCAGTGGATCCTAGGCCAGGCGTGGTGGTAAATACTTGTAATCACAGATACTCAGGAGACTAAGGCTGGAGAATTGCAAATTTGAGGCCAGCCTCAAGCAACTTGGTAAGACCTTGTCTCAAAATAAAATTTGAAGGGCTGAGGATGTAGTGCAGTGGTAGAGCACTTGCCTAGCATACAAAGGGTTGCCCTGGGTTCAACCCCCGGTACTGCGTGGGGTCCTGAGTGGATAAATCAGAGGCTTGAGGGGGAGAGCTGGATGCTGGGAGTCACTGGAAGTGGAAAGGAGAAGATGCATTGTCCTTATTCTTGCTATTGACGGAGAGAAGTGAGTGACCTTTTTACCTACCACTGTGGTGACGACTCTTGCTGGCATATTTTCTATAGATATTTCCCTGCCCCCTTTACCATAATTAGTGGCTAATTAATTGTCTGTGGGCTGTGGAACCCTAGGGTCTTAACAGAATTAATGAGTTCTTTCTCTCCATGGGATAAGAGTCCTGGGATCTCTCCCTCCACCACCACGCAGCAGCATCCTAACTCTAGTACCACTAAAGCAGAAGCTGGTAATGAGTCAGCTGAACCACTTCTCCCAGACTGAGAGAGATTGTTAGTAGACTTCCTTAGCAAAGAGGTATCTCTGACCTCCCTGGGCTTCATCTTCCCTGCAGAGATAGGGTGGACTGTGGTTAGAGAATAGCCAACACACTTGGGTTCACACATCATCTCTGGTGCTTCTGAACTCTATTACCTTGGGCAAGTTACCTGAATTTTCTTTGTTTCAATTTCTTCGTATTAAAGGAAAGATAATACTAACACATAGACTTGTGAGGGACAATCAGAGGTATGCTAGAAATGTTTAACAACCAGCTTGGTTGGGGGAGGCAGAGTCAATTGTAGTGTTTTCCCACTTCCATAGTGTTAATACTCCTGTGGCTGATTCAACCTACCAATGAATAAGTACCTCACAATATGTCTGAAAATTTAATAATCAAAAGATAGCATGAGGCAGCTCTAGCACATCACACAGATGTGCCTCAAAAGTGCTTGGTGGTAGCCAGGCGCAGTGGCTCACACTTGTAATCCCAGCACTTAGGGAGGCTGAGGCAGGAGAATCGCGAGTTCAAAGCCAGCCTCAGCAATGGCGAGGCACTAAGCAACTCAGTGAGACCCTGTCTCTACATAAAACACAAAATAGGGCTGGGGATGTGACTCAGTGGTCAAGTGCCCCTGAGTTCAATCCCCAGTACCAAAAAAAAAAAAGTGCTTGGTGGTAAACATTAGCAATCCTTGTTAGAACCAGAGCTCTAGTTGCCCAAAGATGCTTATTCTTCTTTATTTTTAGTTGTTTTGTTTTGCAGGGCTAGGCATCTAATCCAGGGTCTAATGCAGGCTAGATAGGCACTTTACCACTGAGCTACATCACCAGCCCTTTAGTTTTCCTCTTGATGCCCAAGTGGAGACTGAGTGCCAGCTACAAGTTTTGTCATGGTTGATTGCTGAGAGCAAAGAGATTTTTCTTTGATAAAGGTAAGTAAAATGTTTGTTCTTCTGCTATGAGAAATCAGTTCCCACAACAGGAGGCGTCAGATTTGGAGTTAAAGAGAAGGAGTTTTTATAAGGCACATTGAATCAACCAGCCTGACAGGCTCACCCTCCAGCTCTGGACTGGAACAGGCCCTGGTCAACCACAGCTCCCCAGTGGGCTTCCTCTCTCTGGGCTTTTCTGAACACCCAAGACTGGAAAACAGTCTCTAGAATCTTGGTCCTGGCACTTATTGACTAGGTGACCTTAGACAAGTTGCTTATATTTTCTGAAACTGTTCACTCTGGTAAATTGGATAATAATATCTTCTTTGCAGGTTGCTATGAAAACCAGAGGTTCAGGGAGCTGCTTAGTATCATGCTTGGCCCATAGGAAGCACTTAATATACAGTATTCACTAACAGCAATAGCAGGTAATGACCATGGAACCATCATAGACCCGTTTAGGGAGGATCCCTAACCCGGCTCTTCTCACAGTGCTGGCACCTTGGGGCTCAAGAAACAAATAAAAGCACAAATGTATATGTATATGAAGCAGAAGAATGAAGAGAAAAATAGTAAATGAAAGAGATCAAAAGAGGAAGAAAAGAGCCGGGCGCGGTGACTCACGCTTGTAATCCCAGCATTTAGGGAGGCTGAGACAGGAGAATTGCGAGTTCAAAGCCAGCCTCAGCAATGGCGAGGCACTAAGCAACTCAGTGAGACTCTGTCTCTACATAAAACACAAAATAGGGCTGGGGATGTGGCTCAGGGGTCGAGTGCCCCTGAGTTCAATCCCCGGTACCAAAAAAAAAAAAAAAAAAGAGGAAGAAAAGGACAAAGTTCCTTAAAAAGATGTAATCTAAACCAGGTACGTTGGCAGATTCCTGTAATCCCAGCGACTCCAGAGGCTGAGGCAGGAGGATCACAAGTTCAAGGCCAGCCTCAGCAACTGAAAACCTGTCTCAAAATTAAAAGGACTGAGGATGTAGCCCAGTGGTAAAGCACTGCTGGGTTCTATCTCCAGTACCCCTACCCTCCACCCCAAAAATAAAATAAGAGGTAACCTATAGATATCCAGAAATAAGGTAGAGAAAGAGAGTGAAGTGACAATAACCAATTTAAAAATGCAGAAAACTGATTAGGATGATAGTTGATCCAATGAATAAGAAATGGTTGGTTATTATTGAAGATTGCTTACAAAGAATTGTATATTACAAAGAAAAAAAGGAGGAGTGGCTGCTGACAGGCATGGAGTTTCTCTTGGGGTGATGTGAAGTGTTCTGGAGGTAGGTGGTGTTAATTACATAACTGGTGAATACACCTGAAAACTCTTAAGTTTGGTATGTGAACTATATTTCAAATAAAAGAAAAAGAAAGAGAAGGAAGGAGGGAGGGAGAGAAAGAATTAAAAATTCAAAGCCAAGCCAGGTGCAGTGGTGCAAGCCTGTAATCCCAGCACTTAGGGAGGCTGAGACAGGAGAATCGCGAGTTCAAAGCCAGCCTCAGCAAAGGCGAGGCGCTAAGCAACTCAGTGAGACCCTGTCTCTACATAAAACACAAAATAGGGCTGGGGATGTGGCTCAGTGGTCGAGTGCCCCTGAGTTTAATCTCCAGTACCCAAAAAAAAAAAAAAATCAAAGCCAGGCACACCTGGAGTCCCAGCACTTGGTAGGCTGAGGCAAGAGGATGACTTGAGCCCAGGAATTCAAGACCAGCCTGGGCAATGTAGCAAGACCCTGTCTCAGCAAACAAATGAACAAATTCAAAAAGGTAGTTCTATGCTGGAGGTGAAAAATTTAGAAGTCAGGGAAGGGAACAAAAAGCTTCAAAGAGCTTGAAATGTTTGTTCAGTTCCTTAACCTGGGTAGTGGGCATCACACAGACTGACTTCATTATTTTTAAGACCAGGCACAGTGCTGCATACCAGTAATTCCAGCAACTCAGGTGACTGATCACAAATTCACCTAGGCAATTTAGCAAGATTCTGTCTCAAAATAAGAAATTTTAAAAGACTGGAGATGTAGCTCAGTGGTAAAGCCCCCCTGCGTTCAATTCCCAGCACCAAAAAAAAAAAAAAAGAGAGAGAGAAAAAAAAAGTTATTCTTGTTTATAATGCTCCTATGAACTCAGTATTTTTTTTTAACATGAATGGGGCCACTCACCTCCTCCTGGTAAACTTCCCATGGCAGAACTAAGCAAGTGGACCAATTCTCCTAACCAATTCAGCTGAGGGATTTAGGTTGCTAAAAAGATCAGGGCAACTGAACTGATCTTGCTATGAGTGTGGGTCTCTTAAAATGAAAGAAAATCTCTCTCATAGATCTCATTCTATCTCAGATAAGCTCCCTTGCAAATGATGTATAAAATAGAAGATGAAATTCTACAAACTCATTCGACCAACAAAGAAAAAATCAAGCCTACAGAAATAATATATATTCAGAACATTCATTCAGAATATATTTACTTGCTATTTATTCCAACAAATAAATTAAGGACAACAGTTAGAAAAGCACTCAGAACAAAGGACGCCCAATGAATCTCTGCTGAATGAATTAATTGATCCTCATTTGACATCAGCCTCCTTTGCACCAGCATGAGGTCTCTGACACAATGTCCACCACACTCCACATACTGTCCACTCCCACTAGACGTTTGACCAGGAGTGAGCATCCAGGGTGTTTTTACAAAACAAGCTGGAACACACTAAATTTGACACACTCACACCTCTAGCTCTGAACAGGAACAGGCCATGCTCAACCAAAGTTCCCCAGTGGGATTTCTTCTTATGGGCTTCTCCGAACACCCAGGACTGGAAAGGATTCTCTTTGTGGTTGTCTTAACTTCCTACCTCCTCACCCTGGTGGGCAACACACTCATCATCCTGCTGTCTGTGCTGGACCCCAGGCTCCACTCTCCAATGTACTTTTTCCTCTCCAACCTCTCCTTCCTGGACCTCTGCTTCACCACAAGTTTTATCCCCCAGATGCTGGTCAACCTCTGGGGCCCCAAGACCATCAGCTTCCTGGGCTGCTTCATCCAGCTCTTCATCTTTCTGACCCTAGGAACCACTGAGTGTATCCTCCTGACAGTGATGGCCTTTGACCGCTATGTGGCTGTCTGCCAGCCCCTCCACTATGCCGCCATCATCCACCCCCGCCTGTGCTGGCAGCTGGCAGCTGTGGCCTGGATCATTGGATTGGTAGAGTCAGTAATCCAGATACCACCCACTCTCCACCTGCCCTTCTGTCCCCACCATCAGGTGGATGATTTTGTGTGTGAGGTCCCAGCTTTAATTCAGCTCTCCTGTGAGGATACCACCTACAATGAGATCCAGATGGCTGTGGCCAGTGTCTTCATCTTGGTTGTGCCACTCGGCCTCATCCTTGTCTCTTATGGCGCCATTACCCGGGCAGTGTTGAAGATTAACTCTGCAGAGGGATGGAGGAAAGCTTTTGGGACCTGTTCCTCCCATCTCATTGTGGTTACCCTCTTCTACAGCTCAGTTATTGCTGTCTACCTCCAGCCCAAAAATCCATATGCCCGCAAGAGGGGCAAGTTCTTTGGCCTCTTCTATGCAGTAGGCACTCCTTCACTTAACCCACTCATATACACCCTGAGGAACAAGGAGGTAAAGAGGGCGTTCAGGAGGTTGCTGGGGAAGGAAGTGGAGCCCAGACAAAACTGAGGGAGTGCTGCTCAGCATGCTTTAAAATTGAGAGGAGATTCTACAGGCTTTCATCAGGAAGATTGAGTTTTGCAGCCCTCTGTCTTCTTCACACCCATCTTGTCACAGCAATAGATGATTGTGTGTGTATATGTGTGTGTGTGTGTGTGCATACATATCCATACAAACAAGAGAGAATATAGATAGGGAGCTAAGTATCTCTATATAAAACACTTATCATGAATAAAATTTAATATTTGCTTTTTCTCTATATATTTTCAACAATGCACCCTCACAATCATGTTCCTAATGTTATCATTTCCATTTCTAATTTCTTTCCCTTGTCATATTGTCACTATTTCTCCATCTCTAATTCTAATTTCTACCTTATTTTCTTTGCTTCTTTTTTGAGGTTCTTTCCACTTACTTATATGTTTGGTTTACATTCTCATTTTGATTTGCCCCCCAAATATCAGTAAGGGAGAAGGGGAGCTTGTAAGTTCAGAAACTCACCCAACAACACTTAGCGTGAGAACTAAATAAATTCCAGGACCCCTGACATTCAGTCAGGCAATTCCCAAGTACACCGTTGTTTTCACACCCGTAATCAGATACCCCATTATCCTTAGGCTTGAAACCAGAACAGAGCCTTGGGAAGAAACCTTAACTTCAGACCTGGCATTTCTTCTTTACAATGCCAACAACGAGCTCAGAAAGGGAAAAGTCTTCATGTTTAGGCGGAGAGGACAACTTATACATTGGGGGCTTTGGTGCCATCTATTGGCCAAATGTGAAATTGCATGTGCCGTCCCTGGCGCGTGACCTTAAACTTCATGGACATCAGCACACACTGTACTCTGCTCAGACTGGAACTGTTGTGAAGTATTTATATACTGATTATGAGATCCCAGATACTGTTCAATATAATTTCCATACATTGAGGCATTTAACCCTTGTAACAACACTATGAAGCAAATAATACATCTTTTTTCAGAAGCAGAAACTAGGACACAGGATTTGGAACCAGGAGAACTGACCAGACTCCATGTTCTTAGCCCTGCCTTTAGGTACAATTATTGCCCTCCCAGTTCAGATGAGACGCCTCAATTTCTCAACAAACTTGAAGACAATCATCCCAACCTAGCAACACACTTACTATGGTCACTCCATTTTGAATCCCTAGAATACCTTGTAGCTTTTTGTATGTTTTTAGTACTAGCAATTGAACCCACCGCTGTTTAGCCCTGAGCTACATCCCCAGTCCTTTTTATGTTTTTTGAGACAAGGTTTCACTAAATTGCTCAGGCTGGCCTCCAACTTTTGATCTTCCTCCCTCAGTCTCCAGAGTCACTGGGATTATGTGAGTGTGCCACCATGCTCAGTTGGAATAGATCTTCAAATGCTTCAAAGTATCATCCCATGGCAATAAAAAAACAAGAAAACCCTTGTAAGTTTTTCTACAACTCTGTGCCTTAGGTCTTCCACTAGATCTCAGGCTCCCACAGGCAGAGAATTAGCACCAGATTCTATGAATAAATGAGTGAGTGAGTGAATGAATTTTACTCTCCAGAGAATATGTAAATGGTAATGGAGTCCTAATCCTACAGATGCTACTTCCTAGCTTTTTCATGGCACTGACAGCAATACCAAATTCTATTTCTAAGCTGGACATGATGGTGCACAACTGCAGTGCCCAAAACTCAGGAGGCTGAGGCAGAAGGGTCACAAGTTCAAGATCAGCCTAGTCAATTGAATGAGACCTTGTCTCAAAATAAAAAGGGCTGAGGATGTAGTGTCCCTGGGTTGGGTCCCCAGTACCACCACCACCAAAAAAAAACAAAAACAAAAACAAAAAAAAAACTATGTATACATACACACACACACACACACACACACACACACACACATACATATATATATATATAATCCAGGGCCTCAGGCTTGCTAGGCAAGTGCTCTATCATTGCACTACACCCCACCCCCATCTTTTAAAATTTTATTCGTGTCAAGGTCTTCCTATGTTTTCCAGGCTAGACAAATGCTCTTTGAGTACATGCCAACAAAGTAAGAAAAATGAAAATTCTAGCTTCATTTCTAGTCCTTACATAAAATGGCTTTGATCCAACATTTACCCTGTTATCAGCCTAGAACAGCAGTATTAACTCTATTCTAATCCTAATCTTCATCCTAGCCATTCATGTGCTAATCTTATTTTCTCCTCAGCCTAATTATTAATCTTAAAGTAAGGCCCTCATTTTATGTTTAATAATTCTAATCTCAGCCCCATAAGCAACACTAATGTTAATTCTACTTTTCAAGTATCTTATGTAATACTGTTTCTCATGACCTGCTCCATCTTCTCTCACTGGCACCTAGAGACCTCTACTTTCTCCTTCTGTTTATCAGCTCCCTAAGCCCAGAGGCCCTAATGTGTGGGAATAGTACAATTGTTTCTAGATGTACTCTAGGGAAAATACATCAGAGAATTAAGTGAAGCAGTTTACAGGAATCTGTTTTAATGAAACCTGCTTTGTTAAATAAATGGTTTAACTCAGGCATTAGGACTAACATTTCTTATTCCCAGTTCATTCAGGATCCATGTGGAAAGTTATCTATTTGCTACTCTATGAGAAATATGTTTATTTAATCACAACTCTAAACAGTAGGGACAAAGACACATCTCCAGCACAGGTAGCAGTAACACAACTGAGTTGGGAGCATATAAAAGGTCAAAGGAATGCACAATAAAAGCATATGGTGTGAGTACTTGGAAAGGAGGGGTGGTTGATCAGAGAAATCTTTGTAGAGGTTTGAACCATGGTGGAAAAAACAAAATTAATTTGAAATATTTGCTGGTTTACTGTGTAGAAAGAGGTAAAGACAGGACTTATGCATGTCATACATTAAGATGGGGAGGTGTGAGCTGGGAATGTGGCTCAGTGGTAGAGCACTTGCCTAGCATGCCTGAGGCCCTGGCTTTGCTCCTCAGCACCAAAATAAGATGGGGAAGTATGCCGGCCCTATATACTGGGCCCCTTGTGCTGACAACCTTCCCCGCCAATTTTTAATAAGCAATTTACCTATAGCCCTGCCTGCCTTAAGTGAATAGAATATGTTACATTCCTCAGAAAACAACCAGTTATTTGCAGGAGTAAGGTAGGCCTGAAATTCTAATAACACAATTTACCCTGAAGGGGGAGACTTGTGACCTTTATGCAGACTGAATTCCAGACCTCAGGGAAATGAGAATTTCCCCTAACTATTAAATCTGTAAGAACAAGTTCCAAGTAGAACCAGTAGGCACAGGCCAAAGTGACCTACAGTTGTCATGCTCAGTGGAAAGTCTGAAGTCATTCTGCTGTCAGTCAAAAGTTAGGAGATAGACTCAGAGCAGCAGTCTCTGGAAACTTCCCTGGGACCCCAGTAAAATTGGAGGGCAGGAGGGGCACACCATCCCTGTCTTCTCTAAGACCCACTCTCGCCCTTGAGAGGGTCCCCTTTTCCCTTTCCCTATTCTTCAGTAAACTCATGCCTGGTACTCTGAGCGACATGTCTGAAAGCTTTACAGCATTATCACAAGAACTGGGGTGAGAAAGGGCTGCCATGGCTGACTCATGGCATGGAATCCACCATGTTATATACATGGTTGGTAGCTACTCAGCCAATGAAAGACAATGAAGGGTAACAAAGCCACAGGGAGGCATATCTGACAGGTAAGTACCTGGAAGATGGAGGCTTGATATGTTAAAACCTCACCCATCCTTAATTAACAAAATCTACCATTTCTGTTGTCATTACCTATTGCAACCAAGTAGCCAGAACCTTTTTTATCACCAATACTGTCACAACTCCCAATCTTCCCAATAGCCAAACCATCAAGACCTTCACAAAGAAAGCTTGATGGGAGCTATTCAAAAGACTGTAAACTGATTAAGGACATTGAGGCAAAAAGAGAGGAACTTGCTAACAACCCCATTAAGAGGACAGGAAATTGAGGCAAAAACAGGGGGGCTCAATTTCCTTAAAAATTCCAACTCTGAGCACCATGCATCTCTTTTAGAGGTAGTTCATATACTGTCAAAAAAGAAAAAAAGTCTAATGTGGACTTGAGCAGGACTCTGGAAACGTCCCTGGCTCCCAATAAAACTGAAGCACAAGATGAGTGCACTTTCTCTTCTCTGAGAAGACCCACTCTCTTCCTTGAGAGTCCCCTTTACCCATTACCATTCTTTCTAATAAACTCATGCTTGCAACTCTGAGCAGCATGTCTGAAATCTTACCAACCTAATCACAAGAACCTGGGGTTGAGAAGCCTTCATGCTGCTTCAGTTTCAAGAAGGCCCCAGCTATTTGGGAGGTTGAGGCAGAAGGATCTCAAGTTCAAGGCCAACCAGTGCAACTTGATGAGACCCTGTCTCAAAAAATTTAGGACTGGGGATGTGGCTGTGATAGAAGGCTCTGGGCTCCATCCCAATACAGCAAACTAAGTGGAGGAGGATAAGTGTGAGGAAGGAGTTATACCAGGAAGGAAAAAGATTAAGTAGGAAAGTATTTTAGAAAGATACAGAAGCTACTGGATTGGATTCAACTAAAAAAGAGGGGGATGGATCCCTTACAAATGTTTTAAGCCTGCAGGATTTAGGATGTCCAAGAGCAGGTACTTAAGTATCCACCTAATATAATACTTGTGTTGGAAAAAGGAACATTATTCAAGAACCTCAGGTGAGGTTCAAGTCAGGTCACTAGCCCACTTACAAGGTCCAGCTCCTGTTGTATCCCTCCAGGCCCCAGCATGAAAGCAGCCTTCCCAATTTCTCCAGTGCAGAATATCTCTCTCTCACACACACACACACACACTCACTCACCTTGAAGACTACCAGAATAGCTACTTTAAAACATGCCTCTTTAGCATATGGATTGAGCTAAAGGTCATGAGAACCAATGGGCCAAAGAATGTTCTCAAAACAGAGAAGAGATTTTTCCTTTGGCAAAGGAAATTTACATTTGTAAAGGTATAATTTTATCTATGGAGAAAGCACCAGCTCAAATTTGCATAACAAGCTTCACTAACAGAGCTTTCTTTGCAGAAGCCTCAAACTCCTTCTGCTTAGTGTAGCCTGAGATGGTATAAAGCCTAGATTGTTACCACCACTTTGGTACTAGTAGTAGTGACATTGTTACCCCGCACTAATCTTGTACTGCCTAGGTGACCTAGCTGAATTTCTACCCCACACTAATATTTAAAAACAAGATGCCTGAAGGTCAGAAGTCCCTCTTCTGAGGGTGAGCAATAAACAACCTCTAAGTTCATTATAACCCCATCTGCATACTAAATGACAACCCTCCCAATCACCATGACAGTTGATAATTGTGCTTGAATTCTCAGAATATCTCTACCCATCCCTAGAAAAAGATATTATTCATATTCTCCTTTATTCACCTCCCCTCCTTCTGATTTCTTTTACCCTATTTTTTTTTTTTTTTTTTTGTTACTGGGGATTGAACTCAGGGGTACTCGACCACTGAGCCACATCCCCAGCCCTATTTTGTGTTTTATGTAGAGACAGGGTCTCAGAGTTGCTTAGCACCTTGCCATTGCTGAGGCTGGCTTTGAACTCGCGATTCTCCTGTCTCAGCTTCCCTAAGTGCTGGGACTACAGGCTTGAGCCACCGCGCTGGCTCTTTTACCCTATTTCTAAAACCTCCCAACCCCCCCACCCCAGGGGTGAGAAGTTGCTTTGCAAGTTTATCTCCCACTTTTCCTGTTCCTAGCCAATAATCAGTCTGCTCCACTACTCAACTGGTGCTTAGGCTTTATATTGGTTCCATAATTCTAAGAGGGAAAATGGACTCCGGCTTTGGGATCAGAAATAGGCAATACCAGAGAGTGGTGGCACATGCCTACAATCCCAGTGGAGGATCACAAGACCAGCATCAGCAATTAGTGAGCCCCTAAGCAACATAGGGAGACCCTATTGCAAATTTTAAAATTTTTTAAAAGGGCTGGTTATATAGTTCAGTGGTACAGTGTCCTAGAATTCAATCGTTAGCACCAAAAAAAAAAAAAAAAAAATGGTAATACCATCTGGGTGTATTCTACCACCGAGCCATATCCTCAGGCCTTTTTATTTTTTATATTGAGACAGGGTCTTGCTAAGTTGCTGAGGCTGGCTTTGAATTTGTGATCCTCCTGCCTCAGCCTCCAGAGTTGCTGGGATTACAGGTGTGCACTACCATGCCCAGCTTTCTCTTGTTAATGTCTTTTACCAGTCTAATTTACAGGTTCTCAGCTGGAAATCTTAGGTAGACAGGTAGAGGAAAAAGATAATTTCCCTCTCCAATACCCTTTGACACACACCTGAAGAGGCACATGCATGCTGCATAAATGTCCCACACTTTGCTGTACCACAGTCCCCAGCAGGAAGCCCATATAGGCCTCCCCCTGTGTTCCACCTCAGCTGCCAGGATACTAGGTCTAATCTTCCATGAGTCACTACTGTGTCCCTCCTTGCTCCAGGGAGCATATAAGTGGATTCCATGTTGTTTATTTTGAATATCACCTATTAGGCTCTGTCATGTGACATGAAACCCATGTTGGTTGCCCTTAAACTAATGGATTGTTAAGAGCAAAGAAACACAATTCTCTGCCCCAAAATCCCAAGGAAAAAAGGTTGCCTGTCTAGGGTGGCCTAAAATTAATAAGGACCATGGGAGGAGCCACAATTGCCAGAGCCACAATTGCCAGGGCCACAATGTAGACAGAAGGGCCAGGTATGAGACAACAGCTGGTTCTGAAATTTCCACAAGTAATCAAGGGCCTCATAAGAGGCTGAATGCCAGCAAATAAACAAGACTGGGGTGGTCAACTTGGGAGAGGAGACAAGTAGTGGAGTGAGCTGTAAAGAACACTGGCTTTGGAATAAGCAGGTTAGACCCATGGATCATTTTCTCAAAGGAGGTTGTAACAATATATTTATCCCATTCCACATGTGATATTTACAGTGTGATAAAGTCTGTTACTTCCACCCCCTGAATCTGGCACAGCCTTGTAACTACCCAGACCAATAGAATGTGGCAGAAGCCTTGCTAGTGATTTCCAAGGCTCCAACAAGAAAAAAAAGATAACATTTTCTTTCTTTTTCTCTCTCACTCCCTCTCTCCCTCTCTCTCTCTCCCTCCCTCTCTCCTCTCTGACACTTGCCTTTGGAATCCAGTCACCACATCATAAAGAATCCCAGACCACACAGAAAGGCATATGTAAGGGTTCCAGGACACAGCCCCAGTCCAAGTCTCTGCTGAGCCAACACCCACCTTTCCACACTGAGTGAAGGAACCTTCACAATTCCAACCCCAAGTCTTCAAAACTTCCAGCCACTGTGGAGTAAGTAGCCGTCTCAATGTCTGACCCACAGAAACCATGAGGGATAAGAAGTTGTTATTGTCGTTTAAGTGGCTTTGGGTAATAGTTCACATAGCAATTGATAATAATATAGTGTGAACACTGATTATTTTCCTTATTATCTGTATGACACTGCACAGGATTCTTTCTCTCCCCAAGCCACAGTCTCCTTGACAATCTATTGGGTATACAACACCCTTCCCCCAGGGTTGTCCTGAGAACCATAGCTAATGACTGAGATGTTCAATGCTCCAGATTGGTCTCTTACACTATCTCATTTTTTATTTGTTCATCTTCACTAGTCATCATCCATCTTGAGAACATATGTCCCATGCACGTCATCTTGTTCACTGCTCTGCCTCAGTGCCTAAAAATGTGCCTACCAAAGCAACTTGCCCAATCAACACTTGGATTGCAAAGACAATGAAAATCATACAACAGCAAAGTGCTCATGAAATGCTCACTAGCCAGGCATGGTGACACATGCCTGCAATCCCAGGGGCTCAGGGGTGGAGGCAGGAGGATCTCGAGTTCAAAGCCAGCCTCAGCAACTTAGCAAGACCCTATCTCAAAATAAAACCTTAAAATTAGGCTGGAGATGTGGCTCAGTGGTTAAGTGCCCCTGGGTGCAATCCCCATTACCCGCCCTCCCCCCCAAAAAATAAGAAAGAACACTCTCTATACATGACAGGGACCAGGGCAGGGAGGCATGAGACCAACACAGAGGAGAGCAGAAGATACCAAGACCTGGCACACAATCAGGAGTCTGGGATGTTCTTAAGTCAGAAGGAGACCTGATGCCAAAGAGGGAGTTCCACCCTGAAACAGCACTGGAGATGCAGAGCCTGCCTCAAGACAAGAATGAGGGAAGCAACTAATGCCTGAACTGCAAAACAGGGGCCTCGCTGCCCAGCAACTCATCCTCTCACACCTTTTGCATCAGTGCTCTGCCAGTTCTGTTGTTTGGCTTGGTTCCTGCACTCCTGCTAGCAAAGAGTGCCTGTTTCACCCTTAGCCACAGTAGAAGACTGACCCTTTATTTATAATTTATACCCCATCTAAGTGTAATGCAAGTTTGAAGTGGTAATTTGGATCTTTTAGGTTCTACCCAGGGCTGATACACAGCTCCCGCTGCTGTTTCTAAAGCCAACTGTTCATTTTCACACTGCAGGTTTCTCTACTCCATAGGCTTCTTCCCCTTTCCTTGAGAATATTCCACTGTGGGAAGAAGGGAAACTCAAATTAAGTCCAATTGATCCAAGGTGGATAATCACAGTGGAAGGTTTTTCAAATACTGACCTAAGATTTAACCTACCCATAAACAGGACAATGAAATGACAGGGTCCAATCACCCTTGCAGCTCTTGTGCAAAAGAGTGAGATGAAAATCAGTGCCCAAGTGAAAGAAAAAAGTTGAGATAAACAAACAAACAAAAAGAAAACCACAAACACATATCTCCAAAAAGACACAAAGAATTATAAAGTTCTAGGCATTTTTTTTTCTCCCTTGGCCATTTAAATTTTTTTTTCATTTTGATTGCAAATTGTTCCCAAGATATTCAGAGTTCCTTAAACAAAGATGTGTAAGGTTGGAAGCACTCAGGCCAAATCATCCAAAACCTCTGAGCAGTCATCATTCTTTGTTCTTACTTCCTGGGAAGGAAGAGTCCTCACATCTGTTCAGCCACCTGCTCCAGGCTCCCAGTACATGCCCACCGGGTCAGGGAATCCATGAAACAGTAGTGACAGAGGCTAGCATTTACCCAACATATAGCATGGGCCAAGAAAGACCTAGGCACCTTAATGCATAATTAATCTAGTCCTTGCATCCACTGTATGAAAAAATATATGGCTATTGTTACTATTCTATCATCACAAAGGAGGGCATGGAGAATAGAAATAAGGGAATTTTTTTTGCCTATAGTGGGATCTGATACCCTGGCAGTCTGACTCCAGAGCCCACACTTTTAACCACTAATGTCGGGGCTGGGATTGTGGCGCAGTGGTAGCGTGCTCGCCTAGCACGCGTGAGGCACTGGGTTCAATCCTCAGCACCACATAAAAACAAAGGTATTCTGTCCACCTAAAACTAAAAAATAAATAAATAAATATTTTTTAAAAAAAAACCACAATAATGTCATCTTTCACTAATCTCAGCCTTAATCGTGTCCTACTTTGCCCTGCTAAGTCTTTAGTGGATCAATAAAACACCTCTTTCCACCCCTTTGCTTCAAAGCTTTTCATTAACTTGGAGCTCTCTGAGCCTCCCTCCTTGAACAGAAGCCCGCTCTGTTCACAGTACAGAGGGCGAGGTGCTGAGTCACACTGTTCACTGGTTTATTGAGATTCAGGAAGATCCTTCCCGGAGAGACACCACAGTGTGAAAGGGACGCCACCTCCAGCCCCATAGGTCCATCTGTCCATCCAACAGTCGGAGGTACCTTCATGGTCAGAATTCTCTTCATCTATTCAATGGAAACAGCTCCCCAAACCTGCCCCCATTTTTTTTCTTAGCTTCCACAAAAAGAAAAAAAAAATTAAAGGGTGCGCTCTTGAGAGAGGATGATTGTGTATGCAGATTGAGGATGGTGCAGGAGTACCAAGGAGAGGGGGGAAGTATGAGTGGAAACTGAGCGGAACAGGGAGACAGTGCGGATGGCCCTAACAAACACGGACCGGGCAAAAGTGCATAATAATGTGCAGGGAGGTTAAATATGGCTCTGTTGGAAGAATACCGTGATCTTAAGGTGCAAAGGGAAGGTCCACAGGGTACATTGAGGTTAGGTACACAGGGAAAATATAGATAAACATGGATGTATGCAAGTAGAAAGACAAAGTTTAGCATGCTAGACAAATGGAACATCCTACCCTGACACACTCAAAGGAAACCCCAGGACCATGAGAGGAGCACACATAGCTGTGAGTGCAGGGTACACAGGGAGAACACGTGACTGCAGCATGACAAAGCACATGGGAAAAGCACATGTGCACAGGAACACAAGTGGCACAGGCAGGAGAAGAGAGGATGCATGTGTATAAGAAGAATGAGCACACAGAGTAGAGCAAGCAGCACTCGAGCTCTGGGGGAAGGAATGAGCCCCCAAAAGAAGCAAAATTTAAGAGGAAGAAACGTGGGAACCTGTGCAAGGACAAGTAGAATGGAAAGGGATTATGATGGTGAGAGGAAGGGGATTATGATGGAGAAGCCCCTGCTGGGAGGGAAAGAGCACTTGTGGGGAGACCCCTGCTGACGGAGCAGAGCACAAAGGCAAAGGGAGCTGCAGGGGTTGCCATGGTAACCAGACTGAGGGCTGTCGTGGGAGACAAAGATGTAGTGAGGCTGCAGAGGAGTCATGAGTGAGTAGTTTCAAGTGAGGCACAAACTAAATTATGAAGTAGTGATATAAAATTATATGAATGAATAAAATAAAAAGATCTATTTCCCAGAGTATTTGGAGACCCAAATAATCCCAGGACTCACAGAGGGATGTGTATTTACAAGAGATGGGACTGATAGCATGTTCTTCCCAACTGAGGACAGGGTGCCCTGCTTCTAACCCAGTCCCCCACCCTCTCCCCTCTCCCTTTCCCTCCCCTACTGGCCTGTCCTCCCTGACATCCCTCACTTGTAAAGCAAATGGACTCGACTCCCATCACAGCTAAGCCGGTCGGGGAGCTCTGGGGGTCCCCTTGGTAGGCCTCCAGAGGGATCTGGGGGTGTTGGGGGGTGGCGCCGGGAGCGGAGCTGCTGCCGAGACTGGAGCTGATGGCGCAGTTCAGAGACCCGCTCTTCTTTCTGGAGGAAGAAACACAATTGGGAGAGCAGGAAAAGGGGAAGTTATGAGGCAGGAGGAGGGGAAAGGAAGAGTGGGTGGGGGATAGGGTAAGATGACAGAAAAAAATTAAAATGAAGAATCAAGAAAAGAACATAACAGGAGCACCAATAGAAGAAAAGAGATAGGGGAAATGAGAATTTTAAAGCAAGGAGAAAATGAGGAAGAGTCAGTACACACAAGCTCAAATAAATCACATGGACATTTATGTAAACTCAGCTGCAATGTCCCCCTTTGGCACTGAACTAGCCCCTACCTACAGCCTGGGGCACAGTGGACACTGTGGGCACCTGCCCAGACCCGTTCTGCTGTGGGCATTCAATACCCAGCTGTGCATGTTGGCTGCTAATGGCTCACAGCTGCTTCCCCCTAGTTGCTACACATAGCCGACAGCCACCCTCTTGCCTCATCTGACTTGTTGTCAAGTCAACAGTGTAGTTTCCACTCCACTTGATCCTACGAACACTAGATTTTAGCTAAGACAGACTCTTGCTCAACTTTGTCCCCTTCCCTGCCCTGCTCCACTCACTCACTCCCTTGCAGGGTTTCTGAGACCCTCCCTCCACAAAGCATGAACACTTGAACCTGTATATCAGGCTCTACTTCAGACAACCAGACCTAAGTTATAGTCCTTCTGGACCCTGGCCATCATCCACATACCTCAGCAATGATCTTTTCCAATTCACGGTTTTCCTTCTCCAACAGGCGGGACTTCTCCTCCTCATTGTTGTTGGTGGATGACCCAGTCTTCATGGTGTCCTGTGCCTCAGACTGCCATTCCCCTCGGGTGATAAGCCTGCGCATCTGAGGGCAAATGTTTGGGTATGGGATGGTAAAGCAGGGATGGTCGTGTCAGTGATCAGAGGGTGGAGGGTAGGAGTAGGAAGGAATGAATAAAAGAGGGACAAGCTAGACCCAGTATAAGGGAAGGAGTGGGAAAAGGGTGCAGGGAAGGGCAGGGAAGAAAGGATAGACGGGGCATGGGACTAGAGAGGGCTGGAGAAGAGTCAGAAAATCACCTTGGGCACAAAGAGCACAACCAGAGTTATATAGGAAGAGAACACAATGGCAAGAGAAGCGAAGGCAAAGGCCGCATCCTGTTGGCTGGACAGAATCATGGTGACGGGGGCAGTGATGAGGCACAGGACCTGAGAATCAGAGCATATTTGATAAGACTCAGATCTGCAGGCTCAGGTGGGATCTAGAGTCTTCTTCCCTCAGGAGGGATCTTATGAGGACACAATCCTGGTGAATTTTCCATAAAATTCAGACTCATTTTCAACGCTAGATTAACAAAAATGCCAAGGCACAGTGGTGCATTCCTATAATCCCAGCAACTCAGGAGTCTGAGACAGGAGAATTACATGTTTAAGGCCAGGCTCAGCAACTCAGTAAGACCCTGTCTCAAAATAAAAATAAATAAATAAAAAGGACTAGGAATGTGGCTCAGTGGTAAAAAGTGCCCCTGGGTTAAATCCCCAGTGCCAAAAAATTTAAAAATTCAAGTTAAAATTTTTAAAATGCCAAATAAACTGTGCCATACAAGTTCTCAGCTCTAGGTTAACCCCTTCCCACAAGCAGAAACCCCCAGAATCTCTCTGCACCCATTCAGTCAGTCCCTGGAGACACCTGGGAGGAAAAGTGTACTCAGATTCCATCCCATGAAATATAGACAAGCAATTTAACATTTCTGCTTGTTTCCTCACCTATATATCTATTTCACTGGGCAGATGCAACAAAATGAATGATATAATATCTGTAGTTAGCTTTATAAATCAAATATTAAACTTTTTAAGACTGCCACACGGTGACACCAAATCTGGTGCCTGATTCTCCCTAGTCCACCACATCTCAGTTGCCATCCATAGTCATCATACAGGGTCAATACCAGGTATCCAGGGAGCTCACCGCCACATTGTAGATGGCCATGCCCACAGCCCTGTGGTCGTTGATCTTCTCAGTGGACACACTCTTGGTTTCATAAGCCAGAAAGATTCCCAACAGCAGCAGCAGCCCTTTGTAACCATAGAAAATACCTAGGATAGTGGGAAAGGGTCACCTTGGCATCAAGGACCTTCAAGCTCCCCATTCAATCCTTGTCCTCTTTACCCATCACTCACTAATGCTCCTTCTTGTATCCCCTCAATGGAAAGGGAGTTCTCCTCTCCAGTCTAGCTCCTCTGACCTAGTAAGCCCTCCCTGTGATGAATGGCCACATTTCACACAGGAAGATGGTGCTCATCAGATTCTGTCAGTCAGGCTCTTGCAGGGAATGGGCCAGATTAGGCCATATACAATGTCTCACCTCTTTCTCTCCAGACGGGGAGATGGATTTCCAGGTTAAGGGTATATTCACCATTTGTGGTTACAGATCAGCAAAATGTTAATAAGGCCAAAGGGAACCTAAATCCATGACCTCACAATCCTGTCTTACTTGAAGGAGCTGCCCAGACACAGATGGGGTCAAGCCAGAGGATGGGGTCATCCCCACTGGTCCCTCTGCTGAATACAAGTTCTTCTTCATCCCTGCTTTGAATCCTAAGCTCCTCAGAGCAAAGACCAACTCTCCACTATTCTCAAAAAAGATTATCTCAATAACAAAGAGAGGAACAGTGAAACTGGTTGACAAGTTCTCTGTCTCCTCTCCCAAAGACCTTTTTCCCTCCAAACCTAATGCCCTTGTCCATTTCCCCTGCTTTTGCTGCAATGTCCCCCTCCTCTTCTCCACATTCACACACCAAGCCACGTATTCATCTTCTTGGAGCTGCAGTGCTCCAGCTGAGGCAGAATAGAGACGTCAATGTCTTCCTTTGGTTCCTCCTTGGCAAAAGTCTAAGAGAGAAAAGAGACCACAGGGAAGATGGTTGCCATCCTCCCCTACACTCTCCATGTGTAGCTTTGTCCCTCAAGCCCACAAACAACCCTGGGGACCCTGACAGCCAGGGGCTCAGCCTCCTGACCCCAATACCTCTTCTCAAATGGTACCTCAATGGTCCGGTGCAAGGGGTCCACGATCTGCCAGATGGCAAGAGTGAGGACATCCATGCCCACCAGCAGGCCCACTGTGGCATACAGCTTCCAGGGCTCTAGGGTCTGAGGAAGCATTCAGAGAAGGCAAGTCGGGGAAAATCCTCTAAGGCCCTGGAGCCAAGGAGCAAAGGCTAGAGACTGAGAAGCAGCTCACCTTCCTCCATTCCTTCTTTTCCTCCTTCTTTGTGAAGACTGTATGGACCCACCAGATCTTGGTGAACATGGAGCCATAGCCCAGACTAAAGCCCAGGCCCAGGAGCCAGAGGCGGGCCTAAAAAGGGAGAGAGGGCTCAGGCAGAAGGGGCGGGGCAGGAGGTAGGGCTGTGGTGAGGATGTTCAGGGCTGTGGGAGGGAGTGTGGGCAGTGAACAGATGACAAAGCAGGCAGGACGCAGCCAGCAAGCAATGAGGTGTACAGGAAAGACAGCACCGGGCAGGGGATGGTCTCCCTACTTCCTACCATCCCTCTCATCCATCTTATACTTCTCCACAACCAGGGCAATTTTGCAAAATTACCTGATCACTCCCCAATGCCTACAGGTGACAGCCTAAACACCTTCATATGCAACAAGAACCCTTCACAGCATGATCCCATCCACCTGTCCAGGCTCATCTCACAGGCACTCACCTACTGCATGCTCTAGCCACAATGAACTACTAGGGCTCTATCATCTACTCTCTCTTATGTCTTTGCTAGCCACATGACACTCTCTGTCCCTACAGTAACCTTCCTCTATTTCTCCAGCTGGGAAATCTCATACAAAAGTCACCTCCTTCATGAGGCTCACCCAGCCATTCTGTGAGCTGCTTCCCTTCTTTGCTCCCACAGCACATTCTGCAGATCCCTACTCCTATACCTCTCCTACTGCACTGCAGCCAGCTGGCTCCCTCTCCGGCTGCACTCTGATTCTACTGATGAACTGCATACATGTGAGTGCAAATGCCGCGTGCATAGTACATGATCAGGACAGGAATGGGAGCAGAGGAAAGCAAGAGTACGAATGGGCAGAATCACGGGGAAGTGCAGGTGTTTCCTACAGCATAATAGAGAACCACTCAAATATCATTGTCGAAGCCAGCTTTTTCCCACAGCCTCAGAATCTTTCATATATTAAAAGTCCTAGAGGCCTTCCTCCCTGTGTGATGGCACTCCATCCCCCACCAGTTCTCTAAGCTGACAGCATAGATTCTGCCTTCATCTTTCCAAATCCCAACTAAGGCTCCCACGGGAAGCCCACAGTTGTGGCGCTTAACCCCCCACACCACAGACAAGGCATCATTGTTCAGGGGTTCCCTGTACAGACCCCCTTCCATGGTCTTCACTACCGCCCTCCTCTTCTATACAAGGCATGCCATGGCAACCTTGGAACTAGCAAGTGAACTGCAGAATGGAAAAGGTCTAGAGGCCCAGAGAGAAGGGACAGAGCCAGACAGAGACCAGAAGGGTGATGCTAAGAGGAAGCAACAGGGACAAGAGTCAGGGAAAGATAAGAAAAAGGAAAGGCAGGGAAGTATAAATGGTGGAAGGTGTTCCTGAGAGGGGTGGGAAATAACATTCTGCAAGGTATATGCCCTCCTCACCTGACACACAAAAGGGAACTGGTTTCTCCCGATGTGGTAACCATCCAGCCCAAGGGGAAAGACAGCAGCTAACGCCAGTGAGCAGCCCACGGCAGTCAGATTGTTCAGGTTGGGCTGGGAGTTCTGGATATAACTAGCGCAGAGGCGGAGAGGGTGGGAGAGGAAGAGAGCAGAATTACCCCTCTTCTCCAGGGAGGCTCTGCCCTCCAAATGTCATGCAATAGCATGACCTCAACTCCAGGGCCACAGGACTACAGGAAGAAAGGCGGCAGTCTTGAGAGATAAGGAGCTGGCTCATGGGGCTGAAGATGGAGCTGCAGAGGGCTCTTCTAGCACAGGACCCTCTCAGAAATACAATCTATTGCTTTAGAGCCCAACATTGTGTTACCTGGCCCCAGAGAGGTTTTGTTTTGTTTTGTTTCCTTTCTTTCAGTTGGCTGCTTTGGACCAAGAGTGGGGGTCTTACCTGGATCCCCCTCTTGCAATCTCAATAAGTCCAAATGGAACCTTCTATAACACATGGTCTTAGGAGTAATAAACACAGGTTTTAGTCTCACTCCCTCTAAGGAGCATGATCATTACCTTGGAGAGGCAGACAGAACAAGGATCATGGCAGAAGAGAAACTTACCGGACATGGGAGTTGTAGATGTTAAAGGACAGACAGACTACAGCAAGGACAATGCCCAGGCTGGAGAGAACCGAGACGGAGATAAAGAGTTTCTGTGACAGGAAGCGGAATGTCTTGATGACCAGGGTCTGGTCAGCTGGAGGGGACCCTCCTGCATGGCAGAGGGGAGGAGAAGGGTAAAAGAGAAAGAAAGGAAGGCAGAGGGGTGAAGAGATAAGGGAAAGGGGTGAAGGACAAGGTTGCTGGCAGATGTTCAGTCTTTGCTAAGGACATGAAGCCTTACTGCTCACTGACACTGGGGCCCTTGGGGAATAACCAGAAGTAAGTGAAAAAGATGCAGTGAATGCTGAGGCATTTCACCAAAGTTGCACAGTTTTGTTTTGTTATGGTTTGTTCTTCCTGCTTCTCTTTCTTATAGCAAAGGAAAATGGGAGAGAAAAGAAGGGGATAGCTAGCTGAGAAATAAACTTATGAGATCTCTTATCACATCACCAAATCAAAAGCTGCACAAGACAATTACTCCATGAGAAAGCTAAAAGGACCTCAAAATATCTAATGTGGCCTCCTAACCTTAGGGAAAACAAACAAAAAGAAACTAATCTGAGCCGGGTGCCGTGGCGCACACCTGTAATCCTAGCACTTAGGGAGGCTGAGACAGGAGAATCGCGAATTCAAAGCCAGCCTCAGCAATGGTGAGGTGCTAAGCAACTCAGTGAAACCCTGTCTCTACATAAAACACAAAATAGGGCTGGGGATGTGGCTCAGTGGTCAAGTGCCCCTGAGTTCAGTCCCTGGTACCAAAAAAAAAAAAAA
>PVHX01022805.1:0-26976 GCA_004024805.1 Geosciurus inauris
AGTTCTAGGGAGTTGATAAAGAGGTATCCATCAAATTCTATACAATTAGCCAGGCGTGGTGGCGCAAACCTGTAATCCCAGCACTTAGGGAGGCTGAGACAGGAGAATCGAGAGTTCAAAGCCAGCCTCAGCAATGGCGAGACACTAAGCAACTCAGTGAGACCCTGTCTCTACATAAAACACAAAATAGGGCTGGGGATGTGGCTCCGTGGTCGAGTGCCCCTGAGTTCAATCTCCAGTACCAAAAAAAAAAAAAAAAATTCTATACAATTTAGGATTGAAAGTATCTGTAAATAAGCTAAAAATAGCATGATGCTTTTTTACTTCTTAAAAAAAAAGTTTCATAGTTACTCCCTTGGTTATTCCTACGTTTTTACTTCCTCATTGAAGGAGGGAACTTGAGAATCAAGTTCCAGTACAGAAATCAATAATCAGTTCTATAAAAAGAAATTTGACCTTGATGGCAAGAAAATATTTTAACATTTAAGTATCAGCAGAAGATACACATCCTGCCACTCAGAAAGGAAAGAAAAGCAATTAACCAACAATCACACCTGCTTCTGGAAACAGTGACAGTTATTTACCAAAGTCCTGTGGGGCCCTGTTCCCACCCGAACAAAAAGGGAGTGGTTTTCAAATTTGTATGTACCCTAGTGATTAGAAGTTGTCCTTTTCTAGTAATTTCTATCTCAACAAATAACTATAAAACTTATATCAAGTGTTTTATGTCACACTTGAAAATATTTACTTTTCAATTTTGTACATTTTTCCTCTAAAGATTAGCAATTCTCCAGATCTCTTGTCCAAAAATGTCATTTTTCCTTTCATAAATAAAATTTAAATGGACTAAACAGCACTATTGTCAATTGTCACTTCTTCTAAAACTTTTTTTTATTATACTGGTTAAAAACCCTAACATCATAATCCTAATATTGGGCATTAATCTAACTTTTCAGTTACTCTCTTCATATTACATTAAATTGATTTTATTCATCTCTACTTTCATTTCTAGGCAAAGGTATCGTGACTCTTTTCTATGGGCTTTATGTTTAAAACAATTTTTACTAAGTATTTTAAGGCTCCCAAGCCTCAAGTTAAGCACATTCTTTTTCTAAACAAATGTGGTAACCTCCTTATGCAATAAGAACAATCTCCAGGGACTGGGGCTATGGCTCAGTGTTAGAGCACGTGCCTAGCATGTGTGAGACATTGGGTTCAATTCTCAGCACTGCATATAAATAAATAAAAATAAAGGTCCATTGACAACTAAAAAATATTTTTAAAAAGAACTACCTCCAATTAAGTTGTTTTCCCATAAAACTAAACCCTAACACTTGTTTTCCCTCTTCCTTCCATCTTTCTTTGTTTAATCGCAAAAGGCTTAGCATTTCTCCTGGAGAACATTTAAGTCTTAATGATTTTCATTGTTTCCACATCTCTATAACTAAGAACTACTCACTGAACTGATTTCATTACTAAAGAAATGTATTTTAAAATTTTAACCTCAATTGTAAAAAGCAAATTCAGTAATAAAACCCCAAAAGGACACCTGGATTCAGCCTGTCAACACCACTGTGAAATGTTTTCTGGGCTATATCAGGACAGTTAGAATGACTGTAACAGCTGCAAGTTCCCTGAGGTTGCAAAACAGATACTTCGGAAAGGTTATTTGAATTACCTTTCAAAATAACCTAGAGCACAGAAGCAGCAGCAAAACAAAAACTTCATGCTATTGTTAGCATTATTTTTAAAATACCATGCTTCAGAACTTAGCAGTGTATGGATTAGCTTAACTCTCATTTTCCATTTTGTCCAATGTATTGACAAAATACATTTTATCCAGGGGAGAAGGAAGCTCTCATGTACAGGATATAGGATAAAACATTCCAACATACATCTTGCCAGCATAAATTCTTTTGTTCGAGCCCCAGTTTTTCTGCTTGTTAGGGCATTTTGGTCTAAATTTCCCCTAAAACCAGGTAAATTACACTTCAATTCCTCTCCTAAGCTTGCCTGACTTACATTATACTTCACAGCTCTCTCTGTATGCTGTTGGTGGCCTTTTAAATGTACTTTCCATTCACTAACTGTAGATAATGGCACAATGTTTATTTTCACAAAACACAGTTAACTAACATTCACAATCTCTAAAAACCACACAAAGAAAGTAAATATTGCCTATTATATATAAATTTCAGTAAAGTAAAAATGGTGAAATATTTCCATCATGTCAGGTCAAGAGGTTATTGTTATTTTCTCACTAGCTTAGTTCAACACAGATTCATTTTCCTTCTCTTTCCAATTAAATAATGCAAAATTCAATCTGTCTTGCCCTCTTTTCTCCAAATGCAACCAACCACCACCTTGGAATGATACAAAAATGCAGCAAAAAAATTTTTTTTTATTTTTATTTTGGGTACTGGAGACTGAACTCAGGGGCACCCTACCACTGAGCCAGCCCTTTTCATTTTTTGAGACAGAGTCTCACTAAGCTGCCCAGGCTGGCCTTGAACTTCTGCCTCAGCATTCCGAGTAGTAGCTGGAATTAAATGCTGTACCACCATGTCCAGGAGCACACCCAATCTTTGAACAGGCATTTGCACAGTTCTGTGTACACCCATATAAACACTACCCAGGATCAAACTCCTAGAAGAGTCAATGTGAGTGAAAAGTATTTGATGGTATTTAAGTTCTCATATTAATGCTACATACTTTGAAAAGACAAAGCAAGCATAGAAAGAATGAAACAGGATTAAGTCATCTGAGGAAAGGCAGACAAAAACTGGTAGGAACAGTGAAAGGCCATGATATACTATGACTTGAGAAAGGAGTGTGGCCTTTGGTAAGATAATTCTGGGGAGGCTTTGACCATGCAAAGAATTTCATATCATTTCAAATGTACTAAAAGCTCTTAAAAGTTTTAAAGTAGAATAGCAGTTAAGAAAAAAAGAGGAAATATTGCTGTAGTGGTATTGCATTTTCTGATTTGAGAAGCCCCATAATTACCAAAAAGCGTAACAAAAACATTCTCTCAACTTGATAAATCCTACTTGATAGTTGCATTATTTTTCCTAGTGAACAGATGAATAAGTTTAACTAAATCCTACTGGTTGAAGACCTCTCGTTAGACAAACAAAAGTGAACTAAACCCGGCACTGTGGCTCATGCGAGTTCAAAGCCAGCCTCA
Source organism: Geosciurus inauris (assembly GCA_004024805.1). NCBI lineage: Eukaryota > Metazoa > Chordata > Mammalia > Rodentia > Sciuridae > Geosciurus > Geosciurus inauris. The sequence continues at coordinate 3,188 of PVHX01022805.1, forward strand.
GCAACGGCGAGGCTCACTAAGCAACTCAGTGAGACCCTGTTTCTAAATAAAAAACACAAAATAGGGCTGGGATATGGCTCAGCGGTCGAGTACCCCACAATCCCCGGTACCAAAAAAATAAAAAGAAAAAAAAGAAAAGAAAAACAAAGGTAAACTTATATTTGACATGCTTTTCACCCACAGAGATCCATATTTGCATAATTTAAATTAATAATCAAAAGGAACTTTGTGACCACACATCTGGAATGAAGAATGTCACTATACTGTTTCTCTATCACATCCTTCTCAATTTGCTGACAAATCCTACCCATGACTCATATCCTTCTGTACTAACCAGGCACTCTTTTCCCTCACTATAGGCTTTTCACCAATAATGGAAAGTAGAAAATTTATCAATTTGCTTTGTTACTAAAAACAAATATCAAATGTGTATATACACCCAATATACAAATACAGCGGTAGTTCAACCTAGCGAAGTTTCCAGTGAACAGTGGAAAAAGAAGATGCTCAAATCTTAAATTTTAAGAACAAAAGAAAGCAGATTCGATTGTGAATTTGAATTCATGTCAAATGATACATCAGCTAAGAGCCAACATTTCTGACCACTGCAGAAATAAAAATATAAAGTAATTTATGTGATCTGGTAAAACAAATATATCATGTGTGCATTTTATGCCAAAAGAATTAACATTTCCTGAGAAGAATGAAATTTCAACCCAAAAATACTATGAAAGGAATTAAATACACCACTTCTCTAAAGGTAAAGACTGTTCTAATGCTCAAAATATTTTTTCAAACCAGGCTCAACTAGCAAAGAATCACAAAATCCTCATCTTGAAATTCTCTATAGTTTAAAAGGCCAACACAGTACAGCATAAATTTATATTCAAATAATGAAATTTAGTTCCTAGGCCACTTAAATTTGAGTGGATGCTGTCAACAGAGTCCATTTGTAAGAAAATCAATGCAAATAAACAAAAAATGCACGTATTGAAGTTGCATAATAAATATAGGCAGCCATAATCCCAGTGACTCAAGAGGATGAGACAGGAGGATTCCAGATTCCAGGCCAGCCTCAACAATGTAGTGAGACCCTGTCTCAAAATAAAAAGTAAAAAGGACTGGGGTCAGATGCGGTGGCACACGCCTATAATCCCAGAGGCTCAAGAGGCTGAGGCAGGAGGGTCACAAGTTCAAAGCCAGGCTCAGCAACTCAGCAAGGCCCTAAACAAATCAGTGAGACCCTGTCTCTAAATAAAATAGAAAAAAGGGCTGGGAATGTGGCTCAGTGGTTGAGCACCCCTAGGTTCAATCCTTGGTACCAGAAGAAAAAAGAGCTGGGCACGGTGGCGCAAGCCTGTAATCCCAGCACTTAGGGAGGCTGAGACAGGCGAATCACGAGTTCAAAGCCAGCCTCAGCAATGGCGAGGCACTAAGCAACTCAGTGAGACCCTATCTCTACAAAAAACACAAAATAGGGCTGGGGATGTGGCTCGGTGGTCGAGTGCCCCTGAGTTCAATCTCCAGTACCAAAAAAAAAGAAAGAAAAAAGGACTGGGGATATAGCTCAGAGGTAAAGTGCCTCTAAATTCAATCTTTAATCCCCCCCACTATTCTCACACACATAATGTGCGTGTGTGTTATACGTGTGTGTATATATATGTGTATATTATCTGTAAGCACTGCAGGGAAAACTAGTTTAGGACATACAGAAGGCTCATTTTCTCATCTGAGACCTAATAACTTCACCATGGGGACCTATGGAAAGTGGACAGAGCCTGAAGTACTGTATATTCTTTCATGAAGATGTTAAGGTGATGACATTTGCTGGTTCAGCCTAGACATCAATAACTCCAAAAAACAAAAGATTTACATACAACATCCACTTCAGCTCTACACCGAGCAATCCTATAAGGCATGAAGTCCCAAGAGAGTGACCAGGAAGTCAAATGAACTAGAGAATGTGTTTCAATCAATAAAACGAATAATTGGAGGAAGCTACCAAACACTTCCACACATAATCGTTTTTAAGTTGAAAATGAAGAAAAGATCCTCATATTCCAGATTAACACTCAAGTCACCATTTCTTGTATTTAATAAATCTGATGGAAAATTTTTTTAAAATCACCATTTCTCAAAGCAATTATAATTGGTGACATCCATGGTTCTCTACAGCAATTTAAGTACTTTAAGCTTCAAGAGGAAAAAAGTATTTTTGCCCACTATCATCTATTTACAAATACTCTTTAACCTAGATTCCAAAACTTGAGATTCAGCAATCTACAAACCAATTTCCTTAAATATGTAAAGCTAAAAGAATACCATTTACTCACATAATTATCGAGTTTTTAAAAAGAGGCGATCTGTCACACACAAAAAAAGATTCTCAAGAAGGGAACGTTGAAACCTAAATCTCTTAAGTTTAATGTTGGAGTTCACAAGTATTCCTAGACTACTAGATCTCCACCACTACCCTGTTCATTAAACATAGCTTAGTCTACACCACGTTAAAACTATGAATTCTGATTTCCAGTTACCCCAAATGTTTAAATATCTCTATCTTCTATTCAACAAGTGCTGTAACTGATGGAACACATGAACAACAACAAAAAACTTTAGGTTTCACTTTAACAAGTTTCACTCTTCCAAGAGCAACAGCTAAAAACTTATGTACTTTTCCTCTAAATCTTATTTGTGAATGCTTTTTCTAGAGGTTTCTCTGATTACCAATCCACATTCCAACAAAAAAGAACAAGCAGTCAAACTGCAAACTAAATCCCTACTGAACCTCAACTTTGTGTCTCAAAATCATAAAGTGCAGTCTATAATTACTGCATAAGGAAATACTACCTTTAAAGGACAAAATGAAGAAAAAGTTCAAGAAAGGAGCTCGGGGATGTACCTCAGTAGTAGGGCACGACTCTACCTTATTCACAATTTTTTTCAAGTAAACTGTGTGTGTGTGTATGTTACATACATACACTATAGAGGACTTTCAGACTTTTAAAAAATGTTACAAGCGAAAGCTTTCAAATACATATTCTTCTCTAGTACCACCAAAGTTCAATGATTTTATAAATGGTTTCTGCTTATGAACTTGGTTCGTTCAAATTAAATATTGACTGACTCATGGAAGGAGTGGTCTGACTCCCTGTTCTGAGTCAGAAAACACCAGGTTCAGCAGTTCTAAACTACTTTTCATTTGTAAAGGTGTTCTAAAAACGCCAGCCTTTTCTAGCTACTAAATGTAAAAAGTCTTTTTGCCTTTTACTAAAGGCAAGTTTTTTGCCTTTCTGAAGTCTTAGTGGTAATATTTTGCATCTGTAATTTAATTTATAATTGACAAAGTGCTTTCACATGAATTTTCTCACAAGCTCTTCACAATCTCTTTTTTTAAGTATCACACACATCTCAACAGAGAAACTTTCACAAAGTGGCAACTTCCAGTTCACATTTAGCCCCAATACATTCTTCCCCTCCCCACCAAAAAACAAAACAAAACAAAACCAAAAAACATAAAAGGCTACTGCATTTCTTTAATCACACTTCCCTCTCCCAGACATATCCCAGGTGCCTCATAAAAACTGTCTCAAAGCACACACCCTGGGGCCCCAAGAGTTTCAAGGCAAATTTGCCTCCCACATAAAAACCTAGCTTAGGCCCCAAAGAGCCTGAAGTCAGCATCTCCCAAAACCACCCCAGTGCCTCTACCCATTCAGCCTTCTTCATTAACTTCTATAGCTCTCATCCCTGTAAGCTGCGTGTAGATGAGAAATCTCAAAGTGAGACCAACTATTGAGAGAGTAATATGGTATAGAGAAATATCAGGACTTTTGAGTCAGAAAGACCTCAATTTTTAATCCAGCTCCCATACTTATTATCTGTGTGACCTTGGACAAGTTACTTAACTGTTTGAATCTGCTTCTCTTCATCTCATTACTATAAATCCATGGGAGCTCATCACCAAATTCCTAGTACTTGGCAAATAGAAGCAACTCAAAATATGTCGAATTAATGCAAATGAAGCTTAACTAACACCTTTATTGTGGCTGTGAGAATTAAATGAGAGCACATAAAGAACACCTGTAGCACAGTAGGTACTTAATATTAATTAATCCCCAAATAGTGACAATACTATTTCTGAAAGCAGAGAATCCTAGTGACTGAGAAAAAGAACACCACAATAATGAAATTTATAACTTTTAAACACAAACCAGTGATTCTGCCTATAATTCTATTATGTCTACTATCCAAAGAACCACCTTACTCTTTGCTTGTCATACCAAAAGACTCCCAAATTCTAAAACATAGCATTATCTTCTAAGATTGCATCAAGATATGAAATCTATCAAGGCACTCTTCATTAAGAATCCCTATATTTGCCTGCTGTGATAGTGTACATGCCTGAAAACCCAGTCCTCAGGAGGCTGAGGCAGGAAGGTCTCAAGTTCAAGGCCAGCCTCAGCAACTTAGCAAGACCCTGTATCAAAATTTAAAAACGTTTTTAAAAAGGACTGGGGATGTAGCTCAGTGGTAAAGCACCCATGGATTCAATCCCCAGTACACCTCCTTGGGGGAAAAAAATCCCCCAACATATTTCAACAACATCAGATGGGAAGGGATCCACCACATCGATGAGTCCATTCAACATGCAGCTCCAAAATTGTCAGGATCAGAATCCTGGCAAACAACAGCATTTTTCACCAACATAGTGGTATGCCAGCAAGTGATTCTGAAGCCCTGATAATGTGTCCTTCGGTGTCCTTCCTTTCCTTTTGCACACTTAACAAGGCATAACTTCATTCACTTCCTGCCGGAAATTACTCTGTAATACACATAGCATGGCAACAAGTAAGTGCCAAGTACTATTCCAGTAGCGGTTGTGGACTAGTGGCTCTAAACTGACAAGAATTTGCTGAATTACTAGTCACTTTACATATCTTGACAACTTCCAGGAAATAATAAATTAACCTGTTTCTTCTTCATCAATGTTATACTATTTTGTCATTTCTCAGGAATTTCTCTCCAGAAGAACAGGAGTCACAACCCAAAAGATACTGTTTCAATTTACCTACCAATAAAATACCTTCCACCTGAAAAATTAGCATTACTTTACAAGAAAAAAAAAAAGTTTAAGTTTCTGAATACAGGCAAGAGTTTAGGCTCTAGGGCAAGAGTCAAGTTTGTGTTAGTTATGTCTGAGCCCCCAGACTAAGACCGGATGGCAACCACCACATCCTTGAAAATCCAGAAATGTATGTCAATATCACTAAACACGGACGAAAAAATTATAGAAAGAAAATAAAAGGCCACATCCTTCCTAAGAAGAAAAAAATTCGGAGTGTCACTGAGAGAAGCCTCCAACCCTGTCCTCTCGAGCGCAAGGACCCAGGGACAAGATGCTCCTAGAGACAGCTCCCTTATCCAAGGCACCAGGGTTCACTACCACCACACACACAAAGACCGAGAGGAAGGGCGTCCGGGATGCCTGCTCACACGCTGGACAAATGCAGGCACACCCTTACACACTCCCCCATCTGCCATTCACCTTCTCCCCTACGCCGCGCTCGCTCTGCCCTCACTCTCCCCCACGGAACCCACACGCTCCGGTGGCTCACAGTCTCCCTACGCTCTCCCCCACGCTCACTCGCCCCGTACTTTCTCCCCCCACCCATTCTCCCCTCCCGGCGCCCCTACAAGGACACACACTCTCGCCCTACACACGCGCTCCCCCCGCGCGCACACACGCCCCACATTCTTCCACACACACGATCCCACTCGCTCACCCACCCTCGCGCTCCACGCTGCCGGCCGCGCTCCCCGCCCCCGGGCCGGCCCTCCTTCCGGGGACGTGTCTCGGGCCTGCACTAATGGCAGCGGCGCCTCCCGCCCTCCCCTTTCCCGAGGCCCCGGCGCGGGGCCGCCCGGGAGGGGCGCACTCACGCTGGCGAGCTGGGGACTGGGCATTGAAGTCCGGCGGGAGCGAGGAGGCGCCTCTCTCCTCAGTCACCTCGGCGGCGGCGGCGGCGGCGGTAGCGGTGGCGGCGGCGGCGACGACTCCCCCCCAGCCTCGGCGCGCGACACCCGGCCCGGCCCGGCGGCGGCGGCGGCGCGTGTCCACGAGTCCGTCTTGCTGCTGCTGCTGCGGCTGCCGCTGCGTCTCCTGCTGCCGCCGCTGCCGCCGCTGCCCTGTGGCGTCGCCTCGCGCCGTGCCCGACCGCCGCTGCCGCTCTAGCCGCTCCCGGACGGACGACGGTTACAGCCCGGCCGATCGCGCCGCCGCCACCACCGCTGCGCGCGCAGCCGGAACCAGCTCCCGCCGCCGCCCCTCAGGGGGCGCTGCGGGGCGCGGCGCGCGCGCGGCCGCCGGCCCGCCCTCCGAGCCACTGACTGGCTGGCGGGTGGCTCGCAGGGCGGTCGGGCCCGCCCACCTGCCCCGCGGGGCGCTGACCCACTGCCCTCAGCGCCTCCCCAGCTCCTCCTCCTAGTGGTTTGCTCAGCTCCGCACTCCTGGCGACGGAAGGCGCGCCCATGTGACCGGGAAGGTGGGGGCCAGAGAATCGCCCGCCCAGGCTGCGGCCCGCCCATCGGCACCTGGACTGGGTCAAGGGCCCAGGACTGCCGGTTGACCCGCAAGGTCATCGGGCTGATTCCCGCTCCCAGGGCGCACAGCCTGGAGCCAGATGTTGATGGGACGGGGCGGCAACCGAGTCCTGTGTTCGGGGATTTCCAACTTAAGTGAGAACCGGGGCAGCTGAGTTCTTGGCTGCCCCTTCTGGAGGCCACAAATGGCGTGCGCATCTTCGCGAAGGATAGTTCTGCGCCGCTCCCCACCCCCCACCTTCTCCAGCAGCACCCATACACACAGACCGAAGAACTCTCCCTGACCAAAATTCAGACTTCAGGATGAAGGAACTTGGCCAAGTGATTTCCTAAGTACTTTCAACTATTAAATGCAAATAATAACCAGCCACTCTTCACGTACCAATGATGTATGAAAAAGTGTCTGATGAAGAAAAGACCCTGAATTTAAATGTTTCCAACCTAACTAATGTCCTATTTAATTACGTGGATTATTCTAGAGATTCTCAAGTGGAAAGGTTTTAGCCTCTTACATTTGGAAGCTGGCCAGAAATTCTTTGCCAGATCATGCGTCCTGAGTTTTGGTTTGGAAAATGTCACCAGTGAGTTGAGAGACTGGTTTGGGCCACTGCCAGATGGCAGCCAGGAAAGGCCTTGGAGGCTAGCTTGAGAGGAAGAGGGGAGGCTCCTCCAGGAGTGTTGGGCGGGGGGAGGGTTCTGTCCACCCTGGAAATCTCAATTGCCCAGAACCAGCACCTTTCTAGAAGGAAGTGAAGTTGTCCCTTGGTCTGTCTTCTCTCCCACCTTACTACTACACACATGTTCATCCTGCCCTATGGGGAAAAGCAGTGGTCAGTCATCATTAGTTCTTCTCCAGGAGGTGGACCTATGGCATTGCTCCTGACCAGAAGGCTTCCATTAAAGCTCAGCGCTAAAAGGAAAGGCCTTATGACTCAGCGGCATCAGAACTTGGAATGTTTACCACCAGCAGGTGGCCCAGGAGGGGGTATTCTAGGGCAAGGCTGGACGGTAGGGCTCTGTGGGAGTTGAAAGGCCTTGAGGAGCAAGCGGGACTACAGATCAGAAGCAAGGACCTCTGTGGCGAAGGAGCACAGGCTCAGCTAATGCATGCATTCTACCTGCCTCCAGCAGGCAGTCTTTTCCACTTCCTGGAATCAGACTGGAAATGGAGAACTACCTTCTCTACAAACTTTTGCTGCATCTCTTGGTTAGTGATTCTTAAAGTCTCAAAACACCTTATGCAATCCCCTACCATCACACTCAATAATGTTATCTTGTAAATGACTATTTTCATGATTCTCCCCTGCTTAGACTCATCTACTTAGGGCAGTCCACTAGATTGTTGAACAAATGAATGAAACTTCTCTCCATCTGGCTCTTAGCCTGGCCCTAAAATATCGGTAAATACAGTAACAACATAAGGATAACAATAATGGCTATGATAATGGCCCTTTATTAAGCACTCTATTCCAGGCCCTGAGCAAGATGTTTATTGTTGGGGTTCTTTTTTTGGTACTGGGGATTGAACTCAGGGTAAACAACCACTGAGCCACATCCCTAGCCCTATTTTGTGTTTTATGTAGAGACAGGGTCTCACTGAGTTGCTTAGCACCTCACCTTTGCTGAGGCTGGCTTTGAACTGGCAATTCTCCTGTCTCAGCTTCCCAAAGTGCTGGGATTACAAGCGTGTGCCACCGTGCCCGGCAAGATGTTTTAAAATATATTATCAAGTTTATACTTCAAAATAACCCTATGAGGAAGGTATTATTATACCATCTTAAAAGGGAATGGAGGCTCAAATAACAGAAATGAAATGAAACAGAGATGAAATAACAGAAGCAAGATTCAGCCCAGGTTTGTCTGCCTGTGGAGCCCAAATAATCATGATGGTAATTCATGACTCGTGTCAATTATTGATGTCCCTCAGAGTAAGCTGGAAACCCTTCAGAGATGTTGGAAAGACATCTCTAAGAATGAAAAGCCAGGGCTGGGATTGTGGCTCAGTGGTAGAGCGCTTGCCTTGCATGCGTGGGGCACTGGGTTCGATCCTCAGCACCACATAAATAAAATAAAGGTATTGTATCCATCTGCAACTAAATTTTTAAAAAAAGAATGAAAGGCCTGAGACCATGGTGACACTACCACTTTCTCTTATCCCCAGGCCAGCAGAAAGAGATGCCCTAGCCTCTGACATAGAAATGGTTTCCCAAAGGAGGCTATAGCATGGCTTTACTTCCTCCACACCACAAACAGATCAGGAACTGGGCTGCAGACACCTTATTAAATCATGAACCACCCTTGGCAGTGGGTTTCATACACAAGTGCCCTGAGTTTATCCAGGGCTTTTGCTGAAGCATTCCAAGTGCCATTTGCTTATTAATCCTCCCAGTGCCCCTGTGAGGCAAAACTGGCAGCATTCTTGGCTGATTTTATAGAGTGTTAGCTCCTTGAGAGCAGGAGCTGTGTGGGCCTGCCACACACATGCGATGGAGAAAGAAATGGTGATACAGCAAAAGAACCCAGGCCCTGAGGTTAGGACACAACCCAGGTGCTTTCTTCCCACCATGGGCCTCCACACTGTTTAATCTGGCATCCTTGCATTGCCATGTCGTTGCTATGTAACCTTGGAAAGTTACTTCATATCTCTGAGCCTCAATTTCCCCATTTATAAAATGGAAAAAGTAACACTACTTACCTCATAAGATTTTTTTGAGCACTGAAGGAGTTAGTGTACATACTCATGGAACACTGTGCTGGACACATGTTAAGTGTTAATAGGCATCAGCTAAATATCAAAATTATTAGAATGGTACTTGGCACTGTAGAGTGAATAAATGGAATGAGCTTTGATGTCACTGGCTCTGTTGAGTTCATTTTAAAATTACAGGCCTGCCGGGCACAGTGGCACAAGCCTGTAATCCCAGCACTTAGGGAGGCTGAGACAGGAGAATTGCAAGTTCAAAGCCAGACTCAGCAACCGCGAGGCACTAAGCAACTCAGTGAGACCCTGTCTCTACATAAAACACAAAATAGGGCTGGGGATGTGGCTCAGTAGTCGAGTGCCCCTGAGTTCAACCCCTAGTACCAAAAAAATAAAATGAATAAATAAAATAAAATTACAGGCCTGTAATCCCAGCAGCTTGGGAGGCTGAAGTAGGAGTATCATGAGCTCAAAGCCAGCCTCAGCAAAACTAAGGCGCTAAGCAACACAGTAAGACCCTGTCTCTAAATAAAATCCAAAACAGAGCTGGGGATGTGTCTCAGTGATTGAGTGCCCCTGAGTTCAATCCCCAGTACCCAAAAAATAAAATAAAATAAAATTACAGGATCTAGACTGCGTTCAGTGGCATGTACCTGTAGTCCCAGCTATTCAGGAGGCTGAGGCAGGAGGATCACTTGAGCCCAGGAGTTCAAGGCCAGCCTGGGAAACATAGCAAGACCTCATCTCTAAAAATAAGTAAATAAATAAATAAAACTATAGGCTCTGCTACTTACTATTAGTTTTGTGACCTTGGACATATGTCTTCATGACTAAAACTCTGCCTTCCTCTATGATATGGGATGATAGCTCTGAAATGATGAGCTTGAAAGTTCTTTGTAAACTGATAAGCACTGTGAAAACATTAGAGATTGCTGGGCATGCTGGTACATGCCTATACGCCCAGATACTCCAGAGGCTGAAGCAGGAAGATTGCAAGTTCAAGCCAGCCTCACAAATTAGTGAGGCCCTGTCCCAAAAAAATAGGGCTGACAAGGTGACTCCGTGGTAGAACATTTGCCTGGCATGCATGAGGCCCTGAATTTGATCCTCAGCACTGCAAAATAAATAAATAAATAAATATTAAAGGTGGGGGGCATTGGGAATGCGGCTCAATGGTAGAAGGTCCTGGATTCAATCCCCAATACTGAGGGGGAAAATGAAAAGAAATATGGGTGTGGTCCAGGCATGGTGCTACAGCCCTGTAATGCCAGCAACTCTGGAGGCCGAGCCAGGAGGATCAAAAGTTGGAGGCCAGCCTCATCTCAAGTTTGAGACCAGCTTCAACAACTTAGAGAAACCAACACAAGGAGGTAAGTCAGTGGTAATGTGTCAGTGGTTTAATTCCCAGTATCTCCCCTGCCCCCCCAAAAAAGCATATTTAGAGTAGCTGGCACAGTGGAAGGTGGTCTATAAAAATTACTTCCCTACCCCCTAACAAACAAGCCTTGCCTTTCAATGACCTAAGTAAAGGAAATGACAGGGTGTGGTGGGAAATGTATGCAACCAACAGAGCTGGGGTTATTTCTGGCTCTGCCACTTGGTGACCTTGGAGAGTTTACCTATACTCTCTGGGCCTTCTGATTCCTTGCCTCTAATACTAAATAAAGTTTTTAGGAAAAGAAGAGCAATTGATCCTGCCTCAGAGTAGGAGACTGCTCAATAAGCCAGAGCTACTAAGGAATACACAGACATTTATGAAGTACTCTAATGAAAAGGACTCAGTTGGGCCCAGCGGGTGGCACAGGTCTGGAATCTCAGGGACTCCAAAGATTGAGGCAGGAGATTAGCAAATTTGAGGCCAGCCTCAGCAACTTGGCAAAACCTTGTCTCAAAAAATTTTGTACTGGGGATTGAACCAAGGGAGATTTACCACTGAGTTAAGTCCCCAGCCCTTTTTATTTTTAATTTTGAAACAGGGTGTCGCTACGTTGTTTTAAGGCCTCACTAAATTGCTGAGGCTGGCCTCCAATTGCAATCCTCCTGCCTCAGCCTCTCACACCGTTGGGATTACAGGCATGCACCAAGGTGCCCAGTTTCAAGCCGGGCGCGGTGGCGCAAGCCTGTAATCCCAGTACTTAGGGAGGCTGAGACAGGAGAATCGCGAGTTCAAAGCCAGCCTCAGCAATGACGAGGCGCTAAGCAACTCAGTGAGACCCTGTCTCTACATAAAATACAAAATAGGACTGGGGATTTGGCTCAGTGGTCGAGTGCCCCTGAGTTCAATCCCCAGTACCAAAAAAAAAAAAAAAAAGATGCCCAGTTTCAAAGTAAAATTTTGACAAACAGGCTGCAGTTCAGTGGTGAAGTGCCGTGGGTTCAATCTCCAGTACTGCTAAAATAAATAAATAAACAAAACTCAGTTGGAAGTAACAACTAAAACCAAATGGGGTCATAAGCCGCAAAATAAATGACCCAGGCTCTGCAAAGTTCAGATGAGCATGGGAGGTTCCCGCCTACCACTACTTAGCTGTCTGGCCCCTGCCAATGGTTCGGTCAGGAGAAGGCCAAGAGAGGGCCCCACCCTCCCAAGAGTGATAACCGAGGTGGGGGGAGGAATGTACTGATTCACCGCCCCACCCATCCCCTGCCTCTAATCTCTCTTCCGGAATTTTACAGTCCTCTTTTACAAGGACCAGAGCTGAGGGGGCAGGGCCCTGGTTCCAGCCGGCGGCAGAGCCCGGCTCACCCACTACTCCCTGCCTTGCCAATCAGCTTACGCAAGAAGCCCCTAGGAGTCCGACGCAGACCGCCCGCAGCGTGCTCTCAGCTGCCTCCTAGACCCCCAGAGTCCCTTGCGCGCCGCAGTTTGCAGGAGCCCAGCCGGGAGGTCAAGGAGCCACGAATTCCAGGAGACTGTCAAGGCTCGCTGCGGGCGGGGGTCTCCGGGCCAGCGGAGAGTTTCCTCTCCTGGTGCCAGCTGGAGCTGGAAAGCTTTGGCTGAAGCAGGACGTGGGCCTGAGAGGACTAGAAGGCTGTGGCCTCCTTCCAGATCCTTCCCAGGGGCAATTGGCACCCAATAAGGATCCCCATCTCCACCACCATCAGGTGAAACTAGATTTTGGCCAAAAGAAAAAAACGACTTCAGGATCTGCCAAGGACTGGTAGAGGGAAAAGTTGAGAAACGGCTCAGCCTCCTTGTTTTATCTTACAGATGGGGCAACAGAGGCCGAGGGGACAGGGACGAGGCCCAAGGCCTTACCGAGAATTCACAGTCGAATCCAGGCTGGTACTGAACCTTGGGTGCTGTTCTGCCTCTTAGGTTTAGTTCACAGCATTTTCTGATACCTTGCGACTCCATTTCCCCATTTGGCAGTAGGAAAATATCAAAGAATTTATTAATAACTGAAGCTAGACCTGTTGGAAGTTAGGCAGCAACAAGGGATTAGCAAGTAATAATGCTCACAGCTAACATTTATTAAGCACTTACTATGTACCAAGTACTGTTCTGCTCACTTTATGTTAACTAATTTAATTTTCACAATTCCAGGAGGTAATACTATCCTTGTTTTACTCTATTATCCCTATTCTGTAGGGAAACAGTAACAGCAGTCCACATGACCAAGGTCACCTAGCTAGTATATGATAAAGCCAGGAGGATCTGAACTCAACAGATATTTTTTCAGGAGGATTCTGACCCAGAGAATATTTTCCCAGGACCCCTACACCCTCAACCACTGTGTTGGCATCTAAGGAGAATGTGCTTACAATCTGCTTGCATTCTGTATGTAGGTTTCAGAGTGTAAACTCTTCATTATAGCAACTTCTTTCAGAGTGACTTAGATTATCTGGACCTGTATAAATGTTTAATATATTCTCTCTGACCAGATAATGTTTCTACACACTGAGACCTTAAAGCACCAGGTGAAGTGGGGCGATCAAGGTCATATTGTGAATTTGAGAAGATTCCCTCTTCCATGGTGCACAGCTTTCTTAATTCTGTCAGGTGCTGTGGTCAGAAGCTTGAATTTCTCCCCAATAATGCATCCCATTTCATTTAGTGGTAACTTCCTGGACCCATCACCAACCACATCAGTGATCCTTGTTTTGACTATCGCTATGTTTTTAGGGATGCCGAAAAGATTGTCCTGCCCTCCCACAAACATATTCCCTATCCTGCCCTCAAGTTTATGTGTAGAAAGTGCACACTTAGACGTTTTCCTTCTTGGTTTAAAGCCAAACTGGCAGTTCATCTTTTATTAAAATGCAAACATCACAAGAGAGAAAAATAAACTGGGCCCCACAGAGAAAAATAAACTGGGCCCCATAAGTCATTTTCGTGTAATAAGAATAAGATTACCAGATCCTTCCTCCCTAGAAAACAAGTTTCTGTAGGATGGAGACCAGGACTACCGACTCACCTGAATTCATATTTGAAAGAACCTCAGGAGTCATCCAGGTAAAACCTCCTTTTAAAGGCTCAGGTAAAGAAGAAGAGTTTTCTATGTTACTGTAGATACTAAGGACCTGGGAAGGGACCCAGTGTGTGTAGGGAAACAGAAAGGTGAGCAGAGACAAGAGATTAGGTTAACCTCAATATCAGAAAGCTTCTATTTGTATTTTTTAAAATCTTCCCCACCCTGCCACGGAAAAATGATATATGCATTTTATGGTGTGTAAATTATACTTTAACAAAGCTGTTTTTTAAAAATTATAAAAAGCGTGTTTATTTATTTATTTATTTATACCAGCGATTGAACCCAGGGGTGCTTAACCCCTGAGCAATATCCCCAGCACTTTTCATTTATTTATTTTGAGACACAGTCTCGCTAAGTTGCTTAGGGCTTTGCTAAATTGCTGAGGCTGGCTTTGCACTTGCACTTCTCCTGCCTCAGACTCCCAAATCACTGGGATTAGAGGCATGCACTACTGCACCCAGCTTATTTTTAATTAGAAATGGATACTTAATAAAGTAAAAGTCCCTTGCAGGGCTGGGATTGTGGCTCAGTGGTAGAGTGCTTGCCTCGCATGTGTGAGTCACTGGGTTCGATCCTCAGCACCACATAAAAATAAATAAAATAAAGATATTGTGTGCATCTACAACTAAAAAATATTTTTAAAAAAGTCCCTTGCATATCTATACAAAGAACTACTATTAATGATTTGGATTGTATTCCCTCCAGATTTTTTTTCTGTATGTTCATATTTTTTTCTGTATATTGAGGTGAGTGTGTGTGTTTAACAGAAGTAGGGTTGTTTTCCTTAATGATATTTCTCGGACAGCTTTTCATATCAGTACATTTAGATCTAACTTGTTCTTTTTAAAGGCTGCCTACATGGTACAGCCAAACTGTAATTTACTTAACAGGTTCCCTATTGATAAATATTTGGGTTATTTCCAGTGTTTTGCTATTAGTAGCAATACTGCAATAGACATTTTTGCTCATACATCTTAGAGCACTTTGAAGGGAATTCTATAGGATAAATTCCCAGGGAAACTTTCTTATAAAACATGCCTCATCAATTATAATTTTCATCTTATTCCAAATGCCCTGACATAAAATCCTGTTCCCGATCAAAATCACATAAAATGCTTAGCATACGGTACACATGAAACAAATGCTCATTGTCTTTCATGGTCATGATATCATGAGTCCAGTGCATGAACATTCATTTCTTCGGTCAACAATTATTGATGAGTTTCTGCCGTGCGATGGGTCCCAGGATTCAACAGTAAACTGCCATAGACCTTGCCCTCAAGAAGTTGATGTTGATGATGTGTCAGCTGGGAATTCCAACATCCTGAGACGAATACACAAAAGTGGTAACTGCAGAAGAGATGAGGAAATGTGTAGGAGGGACTTCCTACCTATCTGAAGAGTAGACAAGAGAAGGGCTCAGAGTTGTAAGTAACAGCTGGGGGTGTAGCTCAGAGATCGAGTGCTTGCCTAGCATGTGCAAGGCCCTGGGTTCCATCCCTGCCCCCCCCCACACACATAAACACAAAGAATAAAAATAGCAAGGTGCAGCCCATACCTGTAATCCCAGTCACTTGGGAGGCTGAGGCAGGAGGATCCCGAATTCAAAGCCAGTCTCAGCAACTTAGTGAGGCATTTAGCAACTCAGCGAGACCCTGTCTCTAAATAAAATACTAAAAAGGGCTGGGGATGTGGCCCAGTGGTTAATCGCCTCTGGGTTCAATCCCTAGTACTAAAAAATAAATAAATAAAAGAATAAGTAACAGCTTGAATCCACCAAAGAGGAAAAGTAATGAGCACCCCAGCTACCAGAAGTATCCAAGCAGAGACCAAGACATCATCCGCAAGAAATACTGGTAAGAACAGTAAACCAGAGCAGTAGTTCTCAAATGTCCACTCTCGGACTGATGCTAGTACATGGAAAAACTACACTAAAGATATGATTAAGAGGTGAATTTTTATGTGGTAAATTTATATGGTTTAAGGAACGGTATTGTATTCTGAAAGCATATACCCTTCCTACCTTTTAGGAAATGTGAAACAATGTGATATTAAAATGTGAAACAAGCCAGGCGTCGTGGCACATGCCTGTAATCCCGGCAGTTTGGGAGGCTGAGGCAGGAGGATCACGAGTTCAAAGCCACTCTTAGCAAAAGCGAGGTGCTAAGCAACTCAGTGAGATCCTGTCTCTACGTAAAATACAAAATAGGGCTGGGTATGTGGCTCAGTGGTTGAGTGCCCCTGAGTTCAATCCCCAGTTCCCAGAGGGAAAAAAATTTTCCTAAAATGTGAAACAAGTTGGGTTTGGTGGCCCACAACTCTAATCCTAGGAACTTGGGAGGCTGAGGCAGGAGGATCGCAAGTTAGAGGCCAGCCTCAGCTACATAGTGAGGCTCTGAACAACTTAGAGAGATCCTGTCTCAAAATAAAAAGGGCTGGGGTTAGCTGGGCACGGTGGTGCACGCCTGTAATCCCAGCACTTTGGGAGGCTAAGACAGGAGAATCGCGAGTTCAAAGCCAGCCTCAACAATGGTGAGGTGCTAAGCAACTCAGTGAGACCCTGTCTCTAAATAGAATACAAACTAAGGTTGGGGATGTGGCTCAGTGGTCGACTACCCCTGAGGTCAATCCTTGGTACTCCCCCACCAAAAAAAAAAAAGGCTGGTGCTGTAGCTCAGTGGTTAAGTGCCCCTGGGTTCAATCTCCAGTACCTAAATAAATAAATAAAATGTGAAACAAGATAGTTGTGGTTCTTTAATGTTCTTGTTCAGCTAGACTAAAAGCTAGCAACTATATCTCTGTCTCCCTTAATTTTTAAACTTCTAACTATTGATAATATCTAAAAGTCAGAGGGCTTCTGAACCAGATGACTTCTAAGATTCTTTCCATCCATGTGATTATAAGATTCTCTGCTCCATAGTGATTAAGGCCTGAAGCTAAATTGAGTTTAGAATCTGTGAGCCAAATCCTTTTCAACAGACCCAGGGTAAAAATAAATACATAAGTGCATGAGTAAGTAAAAGAAAGACAAGAACTTGGTACTTTCTAAAATCCTCTTTATTTTTTTGGCTCCCAGACTACGAAAGACCTTCCTCACAGACTTTCTTCCCAGCTCTGAGCAAATGCAGCACCGACGAGAGGCCACAGAATAACAGAAGCGATGTGGGAAAAATCGATCTAGTGCAGTTTTCACAAACCTTTAAAATGGAGTCATTTAAGTGATGATGGGGTTCATGAGCAGCAGCAGCAGAGCCTCTGAAGGGAATGCCGGTGTTTTCTGGCACTTCTCTGAGTGGGTGGGAAGGAAGAAACATGGTTTTTTCCTCCCCTTCCACTTACATGAAAATGAAGGCAATGAAAACCAAAAGTCTCCCATAATGTCCCATTAAGGAGAACAAATGAAATGCTGCTGCCCTGTAGCCAGAGAACGTAAACCCTCAGACAGGCACTGGACAAGCCTTCCTGTGATGCTGCACAAGCTAAGTACCCACCAACACACCTGGCACTGCTGTTACCATGGCGACTCCTCACCTTTTGCATTCCTTAACTTGGAGGCTGAGACTGGCACAGGGCAGCTGAGTTTTCGTATTTCTCCTTGGCTTCTGGACAAGGAAAGGGGAGGGGAGGAGAAAGATTCTAAACCATCTAGCCTGCTGCCTTGACTCCTTGCTCTTCAGCTTGTGTACCTAGGCCTTACCAGGCAAGGGGGTCCTGTGGCAGAGAGAGGGAGTGGAAATGACTCTTGGAGCCAACATACCTAGGATCAAATCGAAGCTCCTCAAGGGATCCATCCCCCCTCACCCCGATTCAAACCACTCGTCCTCTGGGCTAGGCCCTACCAGATTCACAGAGCTAACAGAATAGCCAGAGGAGCCTACAGAGAACTGGCAGTCAAGGGGCAAAGCTGGGTGGGCAGATGATCAAAGCCACTAGGATCGGCACCAAGGCAGGTGTTAGTTTTATCACCTCCTGGCGAGGGGGAGCCACGTAAAACTCAAACTGCATTGTGAGGGACTCTTGGAAGACTCCTGTACCTAGGAGTACTTTTTTTTTTAAATATTTTTTTAGTTGTTGATGGATTTTTATTTTATTAATTTATTATTTATATGTGGTGCTGAGGCTCGAACCCAGTGCCTCACACATGCTAGGCAAGCACGCTACCACTGAGCTACAGCCCTAGCCCAGGAGTACTTTTTTTTTCCTTTTGGTATTGGGGATTGAATCCAGGGACACTCAATCATGAGCCACATCCCCAACCTTACTTTGTATTTTATTTAGAGACAGGGTCTCACTGAGTTGCTTAATGCCTTATTTTTGCTGAGGCTGGCTTTGAACTCGAGATTTTCCTGCCTCAGCCTCCCAAGCCACTGGGATTACAGGCGTGCGCCACCATGCCCAATTTATTTATTTATTTATTTATTTAATTTTTTTTTTAGTTGTAGATGAATGCAATATCTTTATTTTATTTATTTGTATGTGGTGCTGAGGATCGAACCCAGTGACTCACGCATGCGAGGCAAGCGCTCTACCACTGAGCCACAGCCCCAGCCCCACCATGCCCAATTTAGGAGTACTCTTGGGCCCACCAGAGGTTAGCATGAGGGTATCAATAAAATTAAGGGCTAAGCCGGGCGCAGTGACACACTCCTGTAATCCCAGCACTTCGGGAGGCTGAGACAGGAGAATTGCAAGTTCAAAGCCAGCCTCAGCAATGACAAGGCCCTGTCTCTAAATAAAAAACACAAAATAGGTCTGGGGATGTGGCTCAGTGGTTGAGTACCCTCGAGTTCAATCCCTGGTACCGAAAAGAAAAAATTAAGGGCGAGAAGTGTTGAGACTTATACTCAGGCTCAGGAAAGTGACTTGCCTGAGGTCACAGTTTCCTCATCTGTAAGCCAAAGTAATAATAACTCTCTACTTCTGTTGAGAAAATCACATAATTAACACATAGGATGAAATAAGAAGCAGGCAGACCTGGTTCCAAACGCAGACTCTCCAATGCCCAGCTGAGCAACCTGGGATAATTCTGAACTTTAACCCCTCTCAGTCTGTTTCCTAACTCGTAAAAGAATAATCATAATCTTGCTAATTTGTAAGGGTGTTGCTAGAATTCAATAGGATAATGCAGGTAAACCACAAAGGGCCCTCATACAATAAAATGGTAGCTGCTGCCGGACACAGTGGAGCACACCTGTAAATCCAGGTACTCAGGAGGCTAAGGCAAAAGAATCACAAGTTTGAGACCAGGCTCAGCAACTTAGCAATACCCTAAGCAATTTAGTAAGGCTGTGTCTCAAAATAAAAAGGACTGGGGATATGGCTTACTGGTAAAACGTCCCTGGGTTAAATCCTCAGTACCAAAAAGAAAAAAGAAAAAGAAAAGAAAAGAAAATGGCAGCAGCTTTTGATCATAGATCAAGTGTCCTGTGTGTCAGATATCATTATTGTCATTATTGTTACTCATGTAAGGAGCCTAGCACCTGGTTGACATTCCAAAAACACTGAATGCTTTTAGACTCTTTCCTCAGGCCACCCCATCTTTGCCCTTTCTCTAGTTTTTGGATGTGTTGACAAGTTCCCTTTGAGACCAAGGAGGGTATAGCTGGAGTCTATGTCACCTCCCCAGCATAGCCCTTTCACCCCAGCTTTAGCCTCTCCCGCAGGCCAAATGAAAGGGAGAGGGTTTGGGCCTGGCCCCATCTGGCTCCTCTGGAGACTGAGGTGGGGGAAAAGGCATGGAGTACGTCAATTCTGATGCAATTGCAGGCTCGTTATTTGGCCCACTTCCTTCTCTTTGAGTGTTTACTAGAGCCCAAATTTCACAGGAACCTTTGGAAGTGTGTACCGACAATGGGGGCAGGCAGCATGCAAAAATTGTTCCTGCTTCAGGGACAGTTTAGGAAGAAAGTGATACTGTGCCTGCCTGGGCCCCACAAGCCCTGGGCTCAGGGACACAGGAAAGAGATACCAGGTATCAAGTCCACAGGGAAAGGTAGGAAGACAGGCCAGAGGAGGGAGACATGGCTGAGGACAAACTTCTGGCTGATGCCAGGCCCAGCTTCCAGATCCAGCTCTGGGGAGGCTGATGAATAGGTCCTTTATCTAAGCTGAAGGGTGGGGGCTGCAGAAAGGGGTCTCAGGTAACAGGAGCCTCAGAATAAGCTCAGAAGATCTCATCCTTTCCTTCACAGCAGAAATTCTAGCTGGAGAGAAAGTCCTTGTCTTAGCCGGGCCCAGTGGCACATGCCTGTAATCCCAGCGCTTTGGGAGGCTGAGGCAAGAGAATCGCAAGTTCAAAGCCAGCCTCAGCAAACAACTCAGTGAGACCCTGTCTCTAAATAAAACACAAAATAGGTCTGGGGATGTAGCTCAGTGGTCAAGTACCCCTGAGTTCATTCCCGGTACCAAAACAAAAAACAAAACAAAAAAAACAACAAAAAAAAGAAGTTCCTTGTTTTCCAGCCATTTGCCCAGGACTCTCATTTGGGAGGCCCCTCCTCAATCCCACAGACCTTGCTGGGTGACTGGAGACATCATCAGAAGTGCAGAATCCATTATGGTTAAAGGCATGGGCTTTGGCCTCCAATTCCCAGCAACTCCAGTGACTGGCTGAATACCCTAGGCACGCCATTTCACCTGACTCTCAACTTCCTCCTAGCAAAGGAGGATAATCAGAGTCACCTCACAGATAAGCCTGGAGGCCCACAGAACATTGCTCAGCAAAGGTAAGAGCTCTCAATAACTGTTAGATATTATTTTATTAAGAATAAAGGCTTGGGGCTGGGATTATGGCGCAGTGGTAGCGTGCTCGCCTAGCACGCATAAGGCACTGGATTCGATCCTCAGCACCACATAAAAATAAAATAAAGATATTCTGTCACCTACAACTAAAAAATAAACATAAAAAAAAGAATAAAGGCTTGAGCCGGGCGCGGTGGCGCAAGCCTGTAATCCCAGCACTTAGGGAGGCTGAGACAGGAGAATCTCGAGTTCAAAGCCAGCCTCAGCAACAGTGAGGCACTAAGCAACTCCGTGAGACCCTGTCTCTACATAAAACACAAAATAGGGATGAGGATATGGCTCAGTGGTCGAGTACCCCTGAGTTCAATCCCCAGTACCAAAAAACAAACAAACAAAGGCTTGGAGAGACTTTTCTCTGAAGCTAGGATCTAACTGTCCTGCTTCTATCAATATCTAACAACTGTTCCCCAGTTATCAGAAAAGAATCGGGCTTCCCTTCCCCCAGAGCTGTGAAACCAAGTGGCAAAGCTTGCTCAAGCTCCTGAGTCATTCAGCAAAACCGGCCCAAGATAATCAGCGAATCAAGGAAACTAGATGCAGACTGGGAAAACCCCAGCCACAAAGCCGGGGCCTCCTCTGAGGGCAGCTCCCTCTGCGGGCCTCTATGAGCTTTCACTTGGGCTCCACAAACAAGACAGCACCTGGCAGCTGAGTCCTTCTCAGGCCCTCCCAGCCCCAGATTAAGGCATTAGTTACACCTGGGTCTCTAGCCAGCAGCCAGGCCTTCCCTTGGCATCTTGTTGGACACAAACTCTGCCTTTGGACTCTCTTCCTTCTCTCCACACTCCAGTGCTCAGAGAGTTGCCACCTGGTCTCCCATCCGCACTACCCACTCATTTCCCAGCCCAGGTTTTCTGGTTTCTGCACCAACCACCCCTTGACATGCTCATCACATTCACTGATGAACTCTTAATTGCCAAATCCAAAAAGTTGTCTCCAGGCCTTCTGATTTCCTCTAAATGTGTGCTGCCGGTGATCACTTTTCTCTTTAAATGAACAGACCTCCGTGGGCCTCTGTGAGGCCACCACCCCTGGTTCTTCTCCTGTAACCCGCATTTCTGACTGCTCTCTGTGCCTTCAGGGGTGCTCCTCATGGCTCTGCTGGTTAGCCCTCTTCCCTTCCACCCCTTAGGCCTGCCCCCACAGTTAGCCTGTGCCTGTGTCTTTGACTTCTCTCTCCGCCAGTGTCTCAGTGCATATCTCAAGCCTACATCTTCCCCCAAAGGACACCTGCTACTAAGCAGCTCTACCAGCATGACCCCAGGCACAGCACAGCAAGCACAACGAAACACAAAAGGAACTGTTTATCTTCCCCTGACTCTTCTTCTTTTGGTAGTCTCAATTTTGATGAAGGACACCACCTTTTACCCTGTTACCTAAGTCAGAGGAGCTTGCCTCCTCCCAGCCCACAACGCACCATTTCTTTTCTTTTTTTACTCTGGGGATTGAACTCAGGGGTGCTTAATCACTGAGCTAAATTCCCAGCCCTTTTTATTTTTTTATTTTGAGACAGGGTCTCACTAAGTAGCTTAGGGCCTTGCTAAATTACTGAGGCTGACTTTGAACTTGAGATCCTCCTGGCCTCAGCTTCCCAAGTCACTGGAGTTGGCTTCATGTTCTTAACATCTTATAAATTAATCTCCCTTCTCTCTCTGCCTGCTATGTCTGCTTCAGAAGAGGCCTTTATTACATGTATCGTGTAATAAATGGGCACTGGACCTTCATTTGCTCCCCCTTGTACTAGGATCCTTTTGGAGTGTCTGCCCAACTATGGTTCTTTTTCTGAGAACCCGCTATTGCCCACAAGCCTTGCTAAAGAGGTGGCCTGGGTCCCATGTGGACATCACTGATGCAGTCTGCCCTGCTATGGCTGTAGTACTTGGAACCAGAAATCCACATTTGACCCTATATGGGCTGAATTTTGTCTCCAGAGACTCTGAAACCGGGGACAAAGTGACTTCAGTTCAAATGCCCCCAAGGATCACAACAGTAATGAAAAGGAGTGAAACACCCAATGAAGGACAATGGGAAATGGCAGCAATCAAGGCAATGGAGAGTGTGTACCTCGGTTCCAGGCAGCAGCTGCTACTCTGCTCTAGCAGATGGTTGCCATGGGAATATAAGACCAGAGTTGTCAGATATTCTGATTTTCCAGATTTTTATTTGAAGTTTCCCAATTTTTGAATCTTGGGCACTAATTCATTCTTCTAAATGCCACAGGCTAAGCATATTTTTTTGCATCGTATTTGGCCTACAGGGCTGTCACTTTGCAATTGGTGCCAAGGCATCAGGTTTAGGCACTGGACTCAAAGCTAAAGACAGCCACTTCCTGCCATATATATGGAAAAGCAGAGAAAGCCATCTTTTTTAAATTTTTTTTATTTCTTAAATTTTTGGTACTGGGGATTTAATCCAGGGCACTTAACCCCTGAGCTTATACCTCCAGCCCTTTTCTTTTTTCTTTCTTTCTTTTCTTTTCTTCTTCTTCTTTTTTTTTTTAGATCTCACTAAGTTGCCCAGGCTGGCTTCAAACTTGTGATCCTACTGCTCAGCCTCCTGGGAGTTACTGGGATTACAAGCATGAACCATAGCACCTTGCTCTGATTCACTCTTTTTAATTATTTTTTTATTTGTTCTAATTAGTTATACATGACTGTAGAATACATTTGACACATCATACATAAATAGACTATACTCATTCTTCTGGTTATACATGATGTAGAGTTATACCGGTCATGTAATCATATATGCACATAGAGTAATAATGTCCAATTCATTCTACTGTCCTTCGATTCACCCTTATATCCCCTGAACATAGAGCTGAGCACATATAGAACCTTTAATACATGTATATTGAATATAAGAATGGCTGGAAACAGTGGTGAACATCTGTAATTCTGGTGACTTGGGAGGCTGATATAGGAAGATGGCAAGTTTGAGGCTATCTTGGGTAACTTAGTGTGACCTGTCTCAAAATTTAAAAAACTAAAAGCACTGTTGATGTATCTCAGTTGTGAAGTGCCCTTGGGTTCAATCCCCAGTCCTGCAAATAATAATAAACACAAAGTAAAAGAATGAAAGGATTTCCTTTACTTTCCTCCAGCATTTTTTAACATGTCCTAGGAGGTGATTGATAAAAATCTCAATCTTCTGTTTCTAAAAATAGATTCTAGAATCTCTGTAATTTTTTTTTTTTTTTTTTTTTTTTT
>PVHX01022806.1:0-11054 GCA_004024805.1 Geosciurus inauris
CTGTGGTATATATACACAATGGAATATTACTCAGCAATAAGAGAGAATAAAATTATGGCATTTGCAGGTAAATGGATGGAGTTGGAGAATATCATGCTAAGTGAAGTAAGCCAATCTCAGAAAACCAAATGCCGAATGTACTCATTGATAAGTGGATGCTGATCCATAATGTGGGGAAGGTCATGGGAACAATGGTGGAACTCTGTTCACAGGGGTGTAAGGGGGGAGGGGGCATGGGGACAGTAAAGGTGGTGGAATATGATGGTCATCATAGCCCTAACTTTATGTATGACTACATATATGTTGTGATTCTATACAACTTACAACTAGAGAATTGATATGTTATCCTCTATCTATGTACAATGAATCAAATTGCACTTTGCTATCATGTAAGCCTAAATAGAACAAATAAATAAATGAAAAAAAAAAACCCATTATCATTGAACTGTCAAAAGAAAAAGGGAGAATCTTGAAGGCATTAAGAAAGAAGTGAAGGGCTGGGGTTGTGGCTCAGTGGTAGAGCGCTTGCCTCGCACGCGTGAGGCACTGGGTTCGATCCTCAGCACCACATACAAAATACATAAATAAATAAAATAATGATTTTTTAAAAAAAGAAAGAAAGAAAGAAAGAAGTGAAGCCAGGCGCGGTGGCTCAAACCTGTAATTCCAGCACTTAGGGAGGCTGAGACAGGAGAATCGCGAGTTCAAAGCCAGCCTCAGCAATGGCAAAGTGCTAAGCACCTCGGTGAGACCATGTCTCTACGTAAAACACAAAATAGGGCTGAGCATGTAGCTCAGTGGTCGAGTGAGTGCCCCTGAGTTCAATTTCCAGTACCAAAAAAACAAAGAAAGAAGTGAGTCCTCACAGGCAAGTACTCTTCAACCAGATTAAAAACTGACTTCATCAGAAACCATGGAGGCAGAGGAATGACATATATAAGTGCTGAAAGAAAAAAAACTATCAAAGAAGAATTCTGTATCAGGCAAAACTATCTTTCAAAAATGGAGAAATGTTTAGAAAATTACCAGATGTCCTTTTGTTTGAAATGAAGAGACACTCAATGGTAAATGTAAGCTTAATGAAAAAATAAAGATCAATGTAATTGTGGGCAAATACAGAAGTAAGTATTACTGTATTTTTGGCTTATACTCCACTTTTTAGTCCCTAAGTGATTTTAAAGACATATACATCAAAAATAATTTTAAATCTGTTATAGGGTACAAGATGTATAAAAATGTAACTGTGACAATAACATAAAGGGAGGGATGGAGCCATGCAGGAGCAGAGCTTTTATATGCTATGGAAGCTGTTGTTATTAATCCAAACTAAATTGTTATAAATTTAAGGTGTTAATTATAATCCCCAAGGTAACTGAGGAATGTCTGAAATAAACACAACTGTAATGAGAATGTAATCAAAGTAGAACAATATAAAAAATATAAACATGAAATCAGGCAGTAATGGGAGGAACTGAGGGTCAAAAAGGTATAAGACATACAGAAAACAAACAATAAGATGGTAACAGTAAGTTCTTCACTATAGGAATTACTTAAATATAAATGGATTAAACTGCTCTCAAAAGGCAGAGGTTGGCAGAACGAATGAAAAGCATGATTCAGCTATATGCTATCTATAAGAGACTCACTTTAGATCCAAAGTCACAAGAGAAGATGGAAAACCGTATCCCATGCAAAAGGTAACCAACAGAGAGCTGGGGTGACTATTCTAACATCAGACCAAAGAGACTGCAAGTCAAAAATTGTTTTGAGAGACAAAAAAAAAAAAAAAAGACATTATATGTTGATGAGGGTCAATTAAATTGGAATCTTCCTATACGTAGTGGGAATTTAAAAATCAGCTGCTATGGGAAAAAATTAATGACTCCTCAAAAATTTAAACATGGAGTAACCATATGATCTTGCAATTCCACTGCTAAGTATATGCCCAAAAGAATTTAAAACAGTTACTCAACAAGTACAATAATCTCACATTCATAGCAGCACTTACTCACAAACACCAAAAGGTAGAAACAGCTCACATGCTCATTAAAGGATGAATGGATAAGCCAGGTGCGGTGGGGCACACCTGTAATCCCAGCGGCTCCGGAGGTTGAGGCAGAAGGATCTAGAGTTCAAAGCCAGCCTCAGCAACCTCAAAGCACTAAGTAACTCAGTGAGACCCTGTTTCTAAATAAAAATACAAAGTAGGGCTGGAGATGTGGCTCAGTGGTTGAGTGACCCTGAGTTCAGTCCACAGTACCTCCCCCCAAAAAAGGATGACTGGATAAACAAATTGTGAGCTATATATACAATGTGGTATGATTGGGCCATAAAAAATGAAGTATTGATACATATTACAACATGAATGAATCTCCAAAATATTGCTACATAAAGGAAGTCAAATATAAAATGTCACATATCATATGAAATATCCCAAGTAAATAAATCCAAAGTGACAGAATATTTATTAGTGATTGCCAGAAGTGAAGTTGGGGAGGGAGGATGAGGGGCAGGAGATGGAGAGGAATGAGAAAATGCGTAATGGATAAGAACATTTTGAAGTAATGGAAGTATTTTGAAGTTAGAGGTGGTGATTGCATAACAATGGGAATGTACTAAATGCCATTGAATCATCCACTTTAAAATGGTTAATTTTATGTTATGTGAATTTCACCTCAATAAATTATCTTTTAATGTAATACATATGATAATAGCATAGGTGATACTTTTAACATCTTGTGTCTGCTTTTCTTTCCTTCCCATGAAAGTCTTTTATAGATTTGTATTACTTTTACATCCATACGAATCAGTAACTAAAAGATATATATATACACATATATATGTATGTGTGTGTGTGTGTGTGTGTGTGTGTGTGTGTGTATATATATATATATATATATATTTTTTTTTTTTTTTTTGGTACCAGGGATTGAACTCAGAGGTTACCTTCTCGCTAACCTTAGCATCTCACTGGCTTTGAACTCACAATTCTCCTGTTTCAGCCTCCCAAAATGCTGAGATTACAGGTGTGTACTACCGTGCCGGGCTTCTGCATTTGTTTTTGATAAACAGACCTAAAATAATGTTTTTAAAAATCTATTTTAGCCAGGCGCAGTAGTACACACTTGTAATCCCAGCACTTTGGGAGGCTGAAACAGGAGAACTGCGAGTTCAAAGCCAGCCTCAGCAACCGTGAGACGCTAAGCAACTCAGTGAGACCCTGTCTCTAAATAAAAACACAAAATAGGGCTGGAGATGTGGCTCAGTGGTTGAGTACCTCTGAGTTCAATCCCTGGTACTCCCCTCCAAAAAATGCAGAAGTGAGCACTTATTGAACAAATCTGAGATCATTCTAACTATCACATAAAACAGAATGGAAATACTACTAATAATAATAATAAAATAAAAACTCTGGTGTTGCAAACTTCTAGAATGATTACACAAGTCTTTTTCAATCTTCTTGGATTAGTCTTTTTAAAGAAATTTTTAAAGTAATGAAAATCAGGGTAAGACGTTTACAAGGTGGTTTGGATGCTGCACTGGCTACTTGAATAAGGAGTTTGTTAGTCAGTCATAATTAGTTTATTATATCCACAGCCCTTTTCTCCAGGCCTGTATTCTATAATACACCTCACTTGAACTTCTGAAATCTGTGACCAAGGCAGGGCCAGTATTGTCACCCTCACCATAAGGATCAGTAAACCTGGGCTCAGAGAGTTGAAGGGACATCCCAGGGCTTGAGAATGGGTGCATTCCCTGACTAGACTAGGGCATGCAGCAGTGCCTTTACACTTTGGTCTGACCCCACAGTCATTTCTCCTTCCTTCCTTCCTTTCTTCCTTCCTCCCTCCTTCCTTCCCTCCCTCCCTTCCTTTTCTTTCTTTCTTTTCTTTTTTTCTTTTTCTTTTTTTTTTTTTTGAGACAGGGTCTCACTAAATTGCTGAGGCTGGTTTTGAATTTGGGATCCTCCTGCCTCAGCCTCCCAAGCCTCTGGGATTATAGGCATGTGCCACCTAGGTCTGCGTATCCTCCTCAGTCTGAATTAACAAAGGTTCTTACAGAAACATCTTTTGCTAGACAATCAATATCCAACCTTTTCTTCCTTTTTGGGATTTTTTATTTTGTAAGCTGCCTTTATTGGAAGACTTTGGTGGGGAGGAGGGTTTGAAGGAGATTAAAGCACAAGCAGGAGGGCCTTATTGACTTTTTTTTTTTTTTTTTTGGTATCAGGGATTGAACTCAGGGGCACTCGACCACTGAGCCACATCCCCAGCCCTATTTTGTGTTTATGTAGAGACAGGGTCTCACTGAGTTGCTTAGTGCCTCGCCATTGCTGAGGCTGGCTTTGAACTCGCAATTCTCCTGTCTCAGCCTCCCTAAGTGCTGGGATTACAAGTTTGAACCACTGCGCCTGCCTCTTATTGACATTTTTGTCTCTCCTCAGAATGTGTGCCTGTATGACGGTGGCTCAGGCTTGTTGGGCTAGCGGCCCCCTGACTGACAGAACCTGCCAGCTCATTTCAACTGGCATCCAGCAAACATATGGTGTCAGGGTCAATATTTACCTTCCTTTAATGACATGCTGTACTTCATGTATTTATTTATTTATTCATTCATTCAGCAGGCGATTAGGCTTTGTGGAGCAAAATCCCTTTGTTCTCTACGTGGGTTACTGAATATCAAAGCCATGAAAACAGCTTTCAGAGAGCCTGCCCAACCCTTAGTGTGCAGTGTTTGCCTACAGTCGCTTCTCCAATGTAAGGAAAATGGAATACACACGGGTATACACATGTGAACAGTGAGAATGTGTCGTTATTATATATAACATGCAATATATGATATGTTTATTTGGGAATATATTATTAAAGTATATACATATTATTTAGGAAACCGTATTCTTTTTAATTTAGACATACCTCCTACCAAAGTGATTTTTTATGCCTTTGAGTAGCTTTTGGGAACAGAAATTGTTCAGAAGCTTTGGTTTTTTTTAACAAATAAGTTACATGTTAAAGTTAAAATGAAAATTTGAGGTCCTTCTTGAGCTTTTGGTTTACTTACACATCATACATTAATCTCTAAACTAAACTTTCAATGCTTACTTTTTTTTTTGTACTAAGGTTTGAACTAAGTACTAAGGTACTCTACCACCGAGCTACATCCCTAGTACTGTTTTTTTGTTTTTGTTTTTTCAAACAGGCTTTGCTGAATTGCTGAGGCTGGCCCCAAATGTGCGATCCTCCTGCCTCAACCTCTTGAGTCATTAGGATTATAGGTGAACACCACTACACCCAGCTTAGCAAATGATTTTAAGAAAGCTTTGATTAATTTATTCAATTAATGGTCTTATTTAATAAAATAGTTTAAACATTTTAAACTTCATTTATATATTTAATTTCCTTCTTAAATATTTCAGTTATCTAACAGGACACACAAAGTCTTCCTAGTATATAATAAATATACGCAATTCCTAATCCTGTTTTTAAACCTAGTAAGATATTTTTATATTTTCTGATTTATAGTCACAAGCTTAAATTAATTATTTAATGCTAAATTTGTATTGAGAATAGATTACTTTTTATTCTAATAGGCTTAATTTCCTTAAATATTAAAAATAAAAAATATTTTAAAATATTTAAAGTAACAAATATGCACAGGTCCCCTAAAACAAAAACTATTGGATTCCCTGGGTTTGTTTCTATTCCCTAACTCAAAATCTTCCTGAGATGAAAAATGTTTAAAATCTAGGGAAATAAAGCTGGGTATGGTGGTGCATGCCTGTAATCCCAGTGGTTTCGGAGGCTGAGGCAGTAATATTACAAATTCAAAACCAGCCTCAGCAACTTAACATGGCCCTAAGCAATTTACCGAGACCCTGTCTCTAAATAAAATATGAAAGAGGCTGGAGATTTGGCTAAGTGGTTAGGTGTCCCTGGGTTCAGTCCCTAGTACCAAAAATGTCATCCTAAATAATTTGGGGATCACTGTTCCAGCATTAATCAAGACCACAAATATTAATGAGCACATGAAGTTAGGCTTAAAGATAAGCTGATCATTTTCCTCCCCATCCGTATGGTCAGACTGAACCCCCCCAATGGTCATTATGTCAATGCCAAGTGACAGGGTTTAAGTTTCTCCTGACTCCACAGGAGCCCAGGACAGTTTTCAGACTCTAAACAGCAGATGTGCTAACATCTGTTCTTCTTCCCTCCTCCTCACTCCAGAAATGGCACCTGAGCCAGAAACCTGAAGGAAAGCTCCCCATCACCTCACTTTAATTCATAACCTATCCAAATCTACCCAACCACCAGATTCTACTTCATCTGCAACCTTTGAAATCTCTCCCAAATCTTCTCCTTCTCTCCTCCCCACAGCTGTTGCCTGAGTTCAGTCTTTTCCATTCTTGTTGCCTCAGTTTACTCAGTGGCCTCCTCACCAGTCTTGCCTGTTCCGGGGCCTCTACCCAAGTCTCCACTTTCAATCATGATGAGAACCACCACCTCACAGCTACCATCCACCACCACTCCCATTTTCCAACACCTTTACCCCAGGCAAGGAACTTGAGGCTTTCCCCACATTATCCCATGTGCTTTTCGAATAATACAACTCATTACGCATTTTAAGATGAGTAAGCTGAAGCTCAAAGAGGTTAAGTAACCATGACCACCCAGCTATTCCATAGATAAACCAGTATTTAAATCCAAGTGCTTTAGCAGTTCAGCTCCTCAAACAAATTTTCTCCTTTCTCCACCTGTAACACCACTACTGTTTTCCAAACTATATTCATAGATCCCTTCCTCTGAGAAGACTAGTCTACTCTGGAGCCCAGTCTGACTTCATATCTCTCCCTGGGTTTTCTGTAGCCCATTCTACTAACCTTTATCGGAACACTTACTGAACTTTACTCTAAATGGCTCACTTAGTCTTTCTTCCATTTGCAGTAGGGGAGGTGAGGAAGTACCTGCCACACAGATCCATAAAAGGGGTGGGGTGGGAGGCAGTGATGCAAGTTCAGAGACCAGAAGACTCCATCACTCACTAGCCCAGCGACCTTGGGTAAGTCTGTTGACTATCTGATCTTATCTCAATGATCAAACAAGAATAATTACTCTTTCTAGGTTGTTATGAGAAAGAGAAATAAAATATTCAAAGCATTTGACACACTGCCTGACAAATAAATAGTAAATAATTGCTGGCCTTCTGAGATTGTTATAGTAATTGATCAGCAAAGAATCTCTTGTTTCTGAGCACATGATATAAATGAAGGCTGAAAGAATAGAATACCTTGCAGGCAACAGCCTTGCATTTCTGGGGACCAGCAATAAATTTATGATTTTCAGAATCTGCTTTCCATCTCAAGACACAGCTTCTTTCTGTCCCAATCAGAGGACCCTGAGAGTCTTTCCTTTTTCTATGATTTATTCTAATTCAAATCAGTAGACATTCACTGAGATCCCACTATGCACCAAATACAGAGCTTCATAGAGGACGTAGTAAAGTGGAGGCCAGGCCTTTGCCCTCCAGGAACTTGGTTCTAGTTCTTGAAAGGAAAAGAATCCCTTATTATCAACACATACACACACAGAGTGCAACACACACACACACACAGAGTGCATATTACAAAGGAGACTATTACTAGCCCTGGTGGGCCTGGGAATACACAAAGGGTGAAGAGAAGTAGCAATCAGCAAAATGAGAGAGGCAAATTTGGGTGGTGGAAAGACTAAAACAGCTACAGTATGAAAGACTGAGATTGTGGACTAGGCTAAAGAGCTCTTAATGTAAAACTACGTAAACTTCACATGTTTGAGTACCGTTAATTAATAAGAAATCAAAACCCTCTAATGCATATAGGTTCTGTGCTCCATACAATGACTTTTTTTTTTTTGTAGGACAGGAATAGGATTGTCACAGAACTTGAGTGTCTGATTTACTTCATACTCTTCTAAACATTTTATGTAGAGTTTTATTCATTTCATCAGATTCTCATAACCAAACATAGCACTCAGGACTTTTTTGTTTGTTTTGTTTTGTTTTGTCAAGGCAGATTAATATAGTTTGACTAGATGGTTATATGAATTGTATGATTTTTTTTTTTTTTTGCATTGTATGATTTGACAGGCCTAGGTGACAGTTTTTTGTTTTGTTTTTTTTTTTAGTTGTAGATGGATGCAATGTCTTTATTTTATTGCTTTGTATGGGGTGCTGAGGATCGAACCTAGTGCCTCACGCCTGCGAGGCAAGCGCTCCACCGCTGAGGTACAATCCCAGCCCTAGGTGACAGTTTTTTAAAAGCTCTTCATCTCACAGAGGTTTCTCCATCACTAATACATTCCTTTGGGTTAACAACTGACTCCAGGAAAGACACACATCGTATATTTTGGTGCAATCTAGTTAATTACCTTAACTAAGAGATGAAAGTACAGAACAAGCAAATATGTATTTAGCAGCTATTGTGTAACAGACACAGGCTGGAGGTTGGAACTAAACAGTAATGAACAGGACCATCCCTGCCCTCCAGTGGCTCACAGTTTACTGCCTGGGAAGGATGAAACTTCATAAGGCTGTAGCACTGCTGGAGGGAGACAGTTTGCTGGGGCTCTGTGGCAGAGAGTTCTGGCAAATCCAGAAGGGCATGAGCACCTTGGTATTTAATGAACAAAATGGTAAAAGGAAGAGCTTAATGTGAATTTTAACTATTTCAAAATTTGATGTAGGGTAACCTTGTTTTCTGGACTTCTCCAGTCAGTTTTAAGAGGTTTGGAATCATACCTATTTCCTAAGACATTGGCACTACACCATTTCAATCCTGAGTATTCACTTAGGTGTCCCCTTAATTTGCTCTCTCAAGTGTTGTAATGGTATCCCCTCCTCTCAGGCCTGCTGCCCCAATGACATCTCCTCATCTCCTTGCATTTGGTCTTCTATTCACAGCCAGTGACCTCATCTCCCTGCCTCCAGCCCTGTGACTATCCACCACCTTCTCAGCACTGCAGCCAGAGCGTCCTTCCCAAACATTAAATCTGATCTTTTTCACCTAATTCTGGTTGCCCCAGTCCTTGAGCAAAACCCTGCCAGGTTTCCCTGGCACATAAAAGTTCCCCAGCATATTCCCCGTGTACCTGAAGCCAGACACTGAGCTGACCTGTCTTTCACAACAATCAGGTGAAGTACGTTTTCTTCCATTACTATGAGTTTGGTGATCAGCAAAGGGGTCCCTCTAGCCTGTCCGTTGTGTAATATGTCAGGAACTGCGTGTGAGCAAACCACTCAGTAACAAGAATAGCCCAATGAAATAATGACCTTTGTTCTTGAGATTTGCAGAACTTTAAAGCATCTCACAGAGACTTTGAATAGTCACATGCCTTTCCCAGTGAGCTGCAGAGTACCTGTGAGTTCTAGCCAAAAGGAACCACATGCCCAAAGAGAATATGTGTGATTTTATTTTTAATATGTCATCCATATTTCTTTTCCCAAAGTTATGGCAACTATTTCTCTCAATCCTCACCAGCCCTGTTTAGTCCTGCCAACCTGATGTGTGAAAAATAGTATCTCATTGTTTAGATTTTCTCCTGACTTCTAGTGAGGATGAGCATATTTTTATATATTTATTGAAATTAGGATGTATCTTCTATAAAATTGCCTATTCATAATCTTCACTCAATTTTATATCAATTTTTCTTTTCTTATTAATTCTTTGTGATAGTGTTTTATTTTCTAATAAACATAATTATATTGGGTGTTTTTTACATTTTGAGTATTCTTTTCCCTAGTATTTTGATTTTTTATGTTATATTTTTCTAAATATAAATTAATAAGTGCTTTATGAATCAATGGATAAATGAATGAGAAAATGAACTGAATAGATGAACTATGTAAATTTTATCTCCCCCAATGACTGGCTATTAGATCAGGGGCTATTTCTTTCTTTTCTTTTTTTTTAAATTGTTTTTTTTTCTTCTCTTTAATTTATTTATTCTATTTAAGTATACATGATAGCAGAATGCATTTTGATTCATTGTACACGGATGAAGCACAACTTTTCATTTCTCTGGTTGTACATGATGTAGAATCACATCATATATGCAGTCATATATGAAGCTAGGGCTATGATGTCTATCTCATTCCACCATTTTTACTGTCCCCATGCCCCCTCCCCCTCCCTTCCCTTTGACCAAAATTTCTCCATTCTTCTTGTGTACTATCCCCCATTATGGATCAGCATCCACTTATCAACGAGTACATTCAGAATTTGTTTTTTGGGGATTGGCTTACTTCACTTAGCATGATATTCTCCAACATCCATTTACCTACAAATGCCATAATTTTATTCTCTTTTATTGCTGAGTAATATTTCGTTGTGTATATATACCACAATTTCTTTATTTATTCACCTATTGAAGGGCATCTAGGTTGGTTCCACAGTTCAGCTATTGTGAATTGAGCTGCTATAAACATTGAAGTGGCTGTATCACTGTAGCATGCTGTTTTTAAGTCTTCTGGGTATAGACCGAGGAGTGGGATAGCAGGCTCAAATGGTGGTTCCATTCCAGGTTTTCTAAGGAATCTCCACACTGCTTTCCAGATTGGTTGTGCCAATCTGCAGTCCCACCAGCAATGTATGTGTGTGCCTTTTCCTCCACAACCTCACCAACACTTATTGTTGTTTGTATTTTTGATAATTACCATTCTGACTGGTATGAGATGAAATCTTAGGGTAGTTTTGATTTGCATTTCTCTAATTGCTAGAGATGTTGAACATTTTTTCATATGTCTGTTGATCAATTGTATATCTTCTTCTGAGAAATGTCTGTTCAGCTCCTTAGCCCATTTATTGATTGTGTTGTTTGGTTTTTTTTTGATGTTAAGTTTTCTGAGTTCTTTATATGTCCTGGAGATTAGTACTCTATCTGATGTGCATGTGGCAAAAATTTGTTCCCAGAATGTCGGCTCTCTGTTCACTTCATTGATTGTTTCTTTTGCTGAGAAGAAGCTTTTTAGTTTGCATCCATCTCATTTATTGATTCTTGATTTTACTTCTTGAGCTATAGGAG
>PVHX01022806.1:11154-27066 GCA_004024805.1 Geosciurus inauris
GTACCGGGGATTGAACTCAGGGGCACTCTACCACTGAGCCACATCCCCAGCCCTATTTTGTATTTTATGTAGAGACAGGGTCTCACTGAGTTGCTTAGCGCCTCGCCATTGCTGAGGCTGGCTTTGAACTCGCGATTCTCCTGTCTCAGCCTCCCTGAGTGCTGGGATTACAGGCTTGAGCCACCGCGCCCGGCTTATAGGAGTCTTGTTAAGGAAGTAAAGTCCTAATTCGACATGATAAAGATTTGGGCCTACTTTTTCTTCTATTAGGCATTGGGTCTCTGGTCTACTTCCCAGGTCCTTGATCCACTTTGAGTTGAATTTTGTGCATGGTGAGAAATAGGGGTTTAGTTTCATTTTGCTGCATATGGATTTCCAGTTTCCCCAGCACCATTTGTTGAAGAGGCTATCTTTTCTCCAATGTACATGTTTGGCACCTTTGTCTAGTATAGATAACTGTATTTAAGTGGTTTTGTCTCTTTTTCTTCTATTCTGTACCATTGGTCTACATGTCTATTTTGGTGCCAGTACCACGCTGTTTTTGTTACTGTAGTTTTGTAGTATAGTTTAAGGTCTAGTATTGTGATGCCTCCTGCTTCACTCTTCTTGCTAAGGATTGCTTTGGCTATTCTGGATCTCTTACTCTTCCAAATGAATTTCATAATTGCCTTTTCTATTTCTATAAGGAATGACATTGGTATTTAATTGGAATTGCATTGAATCTATATAGCGCTTTGGGTAGTATGGCCATTTTAACTATATTGATTCTGCCTATCTAAGAACATGGGAGATTTTTCCATCTTCTAAGGTCTTGTTCAATTTCTTTCTTTAGTGTCCTATAGTTTTCATTGTAGAAGTCTTTCACCTCTTTTGTTAAGTTGATTCCCAAGTATTTTATTTTATTTTTTTGAGGCTATTGTGAATGGAGTACTTTTCCTAATTTCTCTTTCAAAGGATTCATCACTTATATATAGAAATGCAATTGATTTATGGGTGTTGATTTTATATCCTGCTACTTTATATATCCTACTATTTTATATCCCTGTCTTGTTCCTGTTTTTAGAGGAAATGCTTCCAATTTTTCTCCATTTAGGATGATGTTGGCTTTGGGTTTAGCATAGATAGCTTTTACAAAGTTGAGGTATGTTCCTACTATCCCTAGTTTTTCTAGTGTTTTGAACATCAAAAGCCTACCAACCAAGAAAAGCCCAGGACCAGATAAATTCTCAGCCGAGTTCTACAAGAACTACAAAGAAGAATTAATACCAATACTCCTCAAACTATTTCATGAAATAGAAAAGGAGGGAACCCTTCCAAACTCATTCTATGAGGCAAGTATCACCCTGATACCAAAACCAGACAGAGACACATCAAAGAAAGAAAATTTCAGACCAATATCCCTGATGAACACAGAAGCAAAAATTCTCAACAAAATGTTGGCAAATTGCATACAAAAACATATTTAAAAAATAGTGCACCATGATCAAGTGGGGTTCATTCCAGGGATGCAAGTTTGGTTCAACATACAGAAATCAACTAATGTAATCCATCACATCAATAAATTTTCATCTACAACTAAAAAGTATTTTAAAAAATCTTATGATTTTACCAATTGATGCAGAGGGGTTATTTCATCATATGCATTATCTCTATTCTCTTGTACCACTTTATCTCCAAGGTATTAGAATGCTCCTTCCAGCCACCACTCTCTCTACCTCTTGTTTAGCAAGTTAGGGTATGTCAGGCACACTTAATAGATGTTCCAGAAAGGGGAGGTTGCCTCTGTCTCCCTTAAGTGATAGGCTTTGGAAAGGGGCTCAGAAAACACACACTAGGATGAGAGCAGGAAATGCTTCTTACTTCATGAATTGTCTTAAGGGAAGAGTTATTGGTTATCCTAAAACAATATTGGTGCACCAGGGACATGAAAGATCTTGGTAATAAGTCTAACTAAAATTTTAGTACTATTTCTTTAATATACTGTATCCTTCTGAGAAGGCTTTAAAATCCTCTGTGTCTTATTTATGAAATGCCAGTTAACCTGCAGAACCCTAAGGAGATTTCTTGCCTGTTCCAGCTTCCACAAAAAGGAGCAGAATCACAA
Organism: Geosciurus inauris; assembly: GCA_004024805.1. NCBI lineage: Eukaryota > Metazoa > Chordata > Mammalia > Rodentia > Sciuridae > Geosciurus > Geosciurus inauris. The sequence goes on from PVHX01022806.1 coordinate 13,259, forward strand.
AAGGGCAAAGCAAATGGCAGAAAAATATTAAGCCAGAATGACAGAGGTCTCTCCCCCAAAACATGGGTTGGATGATTTTCTTTTAATTTAGAAGAACTTTACATTTGACTTTATATTGTACTATGCCAGTATAATTGAAGATTATTCATTCAAGATTAGATTATTCCCTCAATAGCCCCATCCTATTTTTTTTTTTTTTTTTTGCTGAGGCCACAAAACAGTCGTTCCTTTCTTGATAGCTGTTTCACACTCTCATTCGCCATTTTCCTTTAATCATCCTTTCTCTTAAATGACTCATAAATAAAGTCAGTGCACTTGGGACACTTCGTGTGTTACTTGCAGATAAAACACTTAAGTGTTTCATTTGGAATCAAACACAGTTTCCTGAGGAAATAACTGAAATCACAAAATTGTTGCAAAAGCTGATAAGCAAAATCAGGTCACCAGGAAAAAGTCATCTTTTCTTGAACAAAGCATCTAAAGCAGACTTTACAAAGAAACATGAGCAGAGTCCTAGGCTCAGAAATAGCTTCAGTTGAGCATGAAATACCAGGCTGTGGGCAATGGGAAAATAAAGATTTGAATAAACATAAAGAGCATGACCATGTTTAGCAAATTTATCAGGAATGACTACAAAAGCTGCTGGAAATGGAGTCACAACATCTGGTTTATATGGTTTGCCTGTCCCTTGGCTATAAACAGAGGTACAAGCAAGATGATCAAGCCACTGGCCCTAACTTACTCTAGCCTGAGGATGATCATGGATATCAGACTTTGGTGAAACTTAGGCAGGAATGGTTCTTACTCATTCATTCATTCTTCAATAAATACTTACAATGTTCATACTTCACCAGCAAACACTAGGTCCTTCTGGGGGAAAATAGTACCTGTTCCAAAACTAGCTAGAGTAGCAGACTCAAATCTCTACAGACAATAACACAAAGGTGGCAGGCCAGGTGGAAACTGGGAACTGTGGTGTACTAAGGAATAGAGGCATCATCTGAACAACGCTGACTTTATTCAGAACCACTGACTACAGTATTCCCCCTTACCCAAGGAGGGAGAAATATGTTCCAAGACTCCCAGTGGATGCCCAAAATCAAGAGTAATACCAAATCATATATATATACTGTTTTTCCCACATTGTATATACCTACCTGTAATAAAGTTTAACTTATAAATTATACAAGAGATTAAACACAAATATTAAAATAGAATAATTATAAAAATATACTATAATAAAATTATGTGAATGAAGTTTCTCTGTCTTTCTCTCTCTCCAAAAATATTCTGTGGTACTGTAACCTTTTCACTTAAAGGAAGTACTTTATGGGTTTCTCTTTGGCCAATCCAAACTTCCAGCATCAATACTCTTGCACTTTGGGGCCATTATTAAGTAAAATAAAGGTTTTTTGAGCACAATTACTGTCATACAGTGAGCATTGATCTGATAACTGAGGGAACTACTATGTGACTAATAGGCAGATAGCATATACTGTGTGGATACGTTGGACAAAGGAATTATTCACATCCTAGACAGGACAGAAAAGGACGGTGCAAGATTTCATCACACTACTCAGAACATTGCACAATTTAAAATGAATTATTGACTTTGGAATTTTTAATATTTTCAGAGCTCAGTTGAATGTGGGTAACTGAAACCTCACAAAGTAAAACAATAGACAAAAGGTGCTACTCTCATTCCATAGGGAACACAGCAAGCTCAGTACAGAGCATTCTCTAGTTTCCAAAAATGAGGCTTCAATCCCAATTACATTGTGAAATTTCTTCTTTTTAAACACTAACAACCAATGTCAATTTTTAAAATAATACTACATCAGCAAAGCAAAACATGACTGCAAGATCAAATTTGACCTGAGCAGCCAGTTTATAATCTCTGGCATAGAACAGTACACAGCGTTTTGTTGTTGCTGTTGTTGTTTGTCTGTTTGTTAAATTTTTTAAAATTGTAGATGGACACAATACCTTTATTTATATATTTTTACGTGGTGCTAAGGATCAAACCCAGTGCCTCACGCATGCTAGGAAAGCACTTTACCACTGAGCTACAACCCAGCCCCTACACAGTGTTTAATGAATTTCATAGTATCATCATTTCACTTTCTTTCTCTCCTCAATTTTTTGATATATCTGAAATATATGATAGCTACTCTTAAAATATATTTGATATGATAAAAGCTTTTTTAAAGGGCTGGAATATGATACTGGAAATCTCTCTCACTCCAGTCCCCCACTGCCATTTTGAGTATCTAAGATTCCCTATGCAATGATTGAAAATTTAAGAACCTTTCTAATCATGTGCCCTTACTAACTACACATTAATCCCTCCTACCCGGCCCCCATGCTGGAGATGGAATCCTGAGTCTTCTTCAGTATGCTGGACAAATGCTCTACCACTGAGCCATACTTCAACTCTCATTGTTCTGTTGTTATTATTGTTGGCAGGACTGTCCTAGACTTAGATGCTGTCTCTTTACTTTAAAACTCAGGTCCATCCTAGCACTACAAATACTCGTTAATTTTTATAAAGAGAAAGTAACACTTGCCTTTTCCTGGATATTGCCACATTCTCTCTCTACCCCAAGGATGTCTCCCATGCAAACCCTAGCCAGAGTTTGCACCAGCATAGCACTAATGTTAGCCCTTACCAAGACTGTGAACAAGTTAGGAAAAGGGTCCCTAGACTCTAAGCTAACACTGGCTGGGAGAGTTAACATATACAAATCTCCAACTCCTTCAAAAAAGGGACTTTTGCAATACACAGCCTACAATATGACAGAAGAATGGGACTTTTGCAATACACAGCCTACAATATGACAAGGAATAGCTCCTGCCCACCCCTTCTGAAGGCACTTTCTTTCCATTCTATCCTTAAATTGCTTCTCTTTTGGCACTTCATGAACCTATGGCTTCCTGTTTTCACAATTCATCACCCATTTGATAACAAAGAACCTGAACCATGTCCTCCTGCTGCCCCCACCCCAGGTCTAGACTTGGTAAAGGACTGGCAGGCAGAATTACCTTTATTGGACTATGTGAGCAGGGTGCTTTTACAACTGAAACAGAGAGGAAAGAGTATGTGGAATGTGGCAGCTTTCCAATAATTCTTGAGTCCAAGCTTTAGAAAAGAGACTGACAGTTGGAGACCACAATTGCAAATGAGTTCATCCACCCTAAGATATATTTTTGGTTTACTTTTGTTTTCCCCACATCATTTTCTAAAGTTTGAATTTGAATGCTTTTAGGACTCTAGTCACCGCTCACAGTTGGTATTATACACTGTATTGAGAAGTAGATTGTGCTTTTAAGACAAAGACCCAAAGTAACTGTGACTTAAATAAAGCAGGACTTTGTGTTCTGTTGTGTAACCATCTGAGTAAAAGTCCATGATGAGAGGGATTCAGGCCTCTTCTATGTTGTCACTCAACTATCTCTAAGGCATTGTCCTCATCTGAGTGGTCTAAGACACCTCACTTATGCCACAAACAGATTGCAGCTGATGAAAGAAGGAGTAGGGGAGGGTATGTGCATTCCCTGTAATGGCACAACCCGGAAGTTACACCCGTCATTTCTGCAAATATCTCATTGGCTAGAACGTTGCCTCTCCTAGTTGCAAGGAAGCCTGGGGAGCATAGTGTGCATTCAGAGCAGGATTCTATTACTATATGTAGTCCATTAGTCATCTCCACCAACTTTTCACCTGTTCCCTTCTTCCTTTGGCAAAACTGCTTTAGTGTCATCAATATTTCATTTGCAGTTTTCTGAATCCCAGCACCACCATCATATCTGTATTCAGAAATAATTATAAAGAACAACATAAATGAGTCTTTTCATGGCCCACCACAGGCCTCCCCAGTGTTTATAAGTGAATATTTACTGATTTAGCTTCTCAGAGAACAAAAGTGACCAGCGAGCTAAGGCTAACTGTCTGAAGCAGTTTTAATTTAATAAAACTATTAAAAGACAAAGGAAAGCAGTGGCTTTCTGTGCTGGTGACTGGCTCAGCTCCTGCTCTGTAACCAGACAGAACCAAGCCAGTTCTTTTCTCCACTCAGAAAGCCCTTCTACAGAATTTGTTTTTTAAAATATGCAAATTAAGGTCAAACAACCCTACATCTAAGATTTAATGGCTAATCTGTTCAGACAGCTGCTTGTTGGCCATTAAATTACAAGGTGACTGAGTTCATTAAGATTTTCACACACAACTAACTCCTCAAATTGTATTCCATACTTTTCTAAGACTTTCATGGGCAAAGCTAGTCAGATGAGCTATGGTTATAGCAGAAAGAACCAATCTGTCGCCATTTGTTTTCCAATAGACAAAGAGGCATTATTTTCAGGTTGATTAAAACTGGCCACTCAAGCCAAATTCCAGGATGAGGTCATGAAGATCAGTCACTGTGGGGTTTATTGCCAAAGGCAACTGAGAAGCCAGTCCAGGTTTCTTCGTTGAAAGACATATTGCCAAAAATTCAAGTTGAATTTTAAAATTATGATGCCTTTCTCCATGTTATCCTGTACATATTAAAAATAACAGAGCCAAAAACAAGTCCTTAAACTTCAGCCTTACGCTTGAATATTATTTGATACTTATACATCATTGAGTTAGATCAGGCATCACTTATTATTTCAGCTCTTTCCTCTGGCAATTGGAACCTGTTTTGTTCTTTAAAGCTACATTTTTAAGAAAACATTTTGGAACATGCTTCATTCTGCTCATATAATTTATCTGATATCAATTCATTATTTAGTACTTGCAAACTTTTAATAAAAACAAATCTTTGCCACTCAAACTTTCTCGTATGTTGTATAAACTACTTCAGTTCCACAGAACTATCTAGTCAATGGGTTAAAATTACTATGAATTCTTAAAATAACTCTGAGTCTGGTAATATAAGCATGTTATGATAAAATCTAACATACAGAAATAAGGAGTAAAATGAACTAACATGGTTGAACAATTAACACAAGACATTTAATGCAAAATAATTTATTGCTTAATCCAGAAGTTGTTCCTCATATACTAAATTATTAATCGATGAGCTTTTGGTTGTTTTAAAGTGATCAGCTTTAGACTAAAATTATTTCTTCTAACCAGTACAGCTCTGAAATTAATGGAGCAAAAAATTACCTCAAGTTGTAATTAATAAAAATCTATAGTACCTCAAATTATCACAAATTCAATGTGAAGTAATCATGAGACCTTAGTAGCTTCAACTGGTTCTTGGAATATAGCTAGAACAAGCTTTAAAACACTTTTCAAGGCTCCATCTACATACTTTATTACTTATAAGAGAGGAAAGACTATTAGCAATCTACTCTTTTATAGGGTATGATTATAAAGTCATTAAACACTGAACCCAAAAGAATATGAAATAAGACAGAAAATAGTTATGATAGAATCTTGAATACAAAAGGCAAATCATTAGTTGTTTTTCTCCCAAAGGAATGACTTATGGAGGTGGGATAACAAGTTTTTATAGTGCTGGGGATTGAACCCAGGGCCTTAAGTGCTCTACCACTGAGCTACATTCCCAGTCTGGAGAAACAATTTTGATTATATTTGATGGAAACCTCAAGAAAGACCCACATTGGATGCCTCCTGGTCTAATGCTGTAATTTTAATAGTGAAAATACTATAGCATTGTAAACATCAATTCAAATTTTCTCCAGTGTGGCATTTACTTGAAATCCATAAGTGTTTGCTACTTCTCCTTCCAGTTTCTCCCCAGGATCCTAGATATAACAGGTTTGTTGAATGAGCTGGGCTCTGTGGGATGCAGGCAGGAAGCACCTTCATTTTTCTTCCACTTTGATCTTCAGATATCTTTTGTCAGATCTCCCTTCTCTGCCCCTGGATGATAGCTTCAGCAAATCCCATAGATTTCCAGTTCCTTTCAGATATTAAAAGGCTTTATTTTTAGGCCCAATATTAATGAGTCCAGTGTGATAAAAGTGAAGACTTTGATCTCTCCAGCTTTCACTGCCACCAGCACAGCCCATCAGTGGAGAAGGGGAGTACTCTACATCTCCACAGCTCCCTGATTCGGCTCCTCCACTTTTCCTGTCCCACTCACTGTACATCCTCAGCTCCTCCAGGGTGAGTGGAGGTGGCAGGGAGAAGTTAGGTAACGGGGCAAATAGGTCTGACCCATTGGGTGCTGTTGTTATAAACCTCTGCATGGCAGATGCACTGACGCTGGCTTTTTCTTTGGAGTTCTTTGGGGACTCTGCCCTAAAATCCATCCATCACTATATGTGCTTTGATGCAGGCAATTGCTCCTCTGATAGTTGTTTACTCTCACTGTCCCCAGAGCTAGCTTCTGTGGGATGCCCACACAGGCTCTTTGGGCGAGGGTGGTCACCTGCCTGTACCAGCCTCCACTTCAGTACCACTCACTGCTTCCCAAGGGTTTACAGACCCCACCCCCTCATTCAGGTCAAAGAAGGCAGCACCCTCCTTCCTCTCCCACTGGGAAAGTAAGAGCCATGACACCGAGCTCAGTGCCCACCAGATTTCGAAAAGTCTTTATGCTCAGTTCTTCACTGAACCTAGAAGACATAGCTCAGCTAGTTTGGGGTCACCTCTTAGCAAATCTTATTGAGATGACTTAGTATCTCTCTTTAGAATGTGGGGGTATTTGCCACCCATTATTCTCAACGTTTTGGCTCAATCAAGATTAAGAAAAATCCTCTTTTCCTGTTATGCCTGATACCCTTTTTGCATTAATAAATAGTTTGCCCCTACTGCCTCTGCCTAGTTCCAACGGGTTACCCTAAAAATCAAATTGCAAGTCAGTATTAAGTACTTTTGGTTTTCTACTCAATCTTTTTAAATAGACTACAGGAATGCTTACATCAATCTATTTTCTGCAATGATTCACAGCTGAGATTTAGACAGGTCCAGGCTTGTCTGCTAAACTGGTAGGGCAGGCCTGCCAGGAGGGCTTACTTTGTTTTGGTGGTTGACAAAAAAAAAAAAAAAAAGAGGCAGGGTGCCCATGTCCTGGAGGGAAAGAGGTATTATGAGGGAATATGGCAGAGCTCAGAGACGTTCCCCTTGGCCAGCCCCAAGACTTAGATTAAAAAGTCCTATGGAGCCGCAAGCCTGTAATCCCAGCACTTAGGGAGGCTGAGACAGGAGAATCACGAGTTCAAAACCAGCCTCAGCAACAACGAGGCGCTAAGCAACTCAGTGAGACCCTGTCTCTACATAAAACACAAAATAGGGCTGGGGATGTGGCTCAGTGGTCAAGTGCCCCTGAGTTCAATCTTCGGTACCAAAAAAAAAAAAAAAAGAGTCCTATGGAGAGTGGCTAAGGGCACACACCAAAAGAGCTGTTTTCACAAGTGAGTCTGTGGCACTGTGAGACATAAGGACATAGGCAGTGCTGCTCTTGTGCCTATGTAAACGGGAGGGGACTCCTCCCCAGTTAAGCACAGGGTACAGCGTGCATTCAGGACACTGAGAACTTGAAAAGAAAAAAGCAGCAGCTGATCATTGCAGCTTTGGGGATTCAGAGGGCAGCATCTGACCAGGACAGCAGGAGAATCTCAGAAGTCCCCCGTGATTGTGGCAATAGATATCAACAAGCTGGTTCCCAGCAAACGCCTCAGAGGAAGTTCATGCAAGTACCTTTTCTGTGTTTCAAACAGTTCTCAATTAAGGTTCTGCCAGTCTCTTTCCAAATACAGCTATTCATGTTTAACCAAGTCAAACAACTCTGTATAAAACAGTGGAGAGAGAGCAGAACAGCTTCAACAGCAACTCCCATTTAGGGAAAGAGAGAACTCAGTAGTCCCGACCATAACACACTCTATCCTGCAAGACAGAAATAGCAAGGACTCTGCTTCCGCAGTCCTTGGTCTACCTGCCAGCTGCTCCAGCTTCTGCCCTTTGGATGGAGGAGAAACTTGCTTGCTCACTGATTTCCATGATTACTGATTCTGCTTTCTAAAGATCTCCTTGGACACCTGGAACCACAGTAGAGATTGGGGCTGTTTTAATGGTTGCAGTGTCTCTGAGACCACTTTCTACTGATATGAATTCTAGGGGCTTAATGAGACTGAGCCATGGAGACTGTTGGTACACATGCTTAGGGATTCTTTGACAGCATAATTTCCTAACAAACTTAGTAGCCTTCAATTCTATGGGCTATGAATTAATACCTTAAATTCACTCGAGTCATTGACTTTGTGCATGGAGTCTTGCCTTCTTTATCCTACCAGTAGGCCTGTGTGCCTGATACTTTCTTGCCTCCTGCCTCAGGACAACCTAAAACAATAGACTAATAGAAGGAAGCATCCCTTAATCTGCTCTTTCTCTATAGCCACATACAAGCTGACATTCATATTCCTGTTGCTCAGACAGAAGGACAGGACAGGAGAACTGGATGGAGTTTCCTGGGGAAGGCTCAGGGAGCCAAGTTCCTTCCAGGTCCCATAATATCTCCAATATGGCTCTTACCACTGCTTTTTCTTGCACCAACATTAGATTGGGAGCATTTTTTTCTCCAGATTTTACAGAATCTGAATCTTTGATTAACTGTGCACTGTAGCTAGAATAAGCTCTCTTAGCAACGTTGTATTTTCTTGTCCTCTCAATAAAGCACTGTTTATTGTTAATTAGATGTCTAATTAGCATTATTATAACTAGTTTATAGCTATAATTTATGTGCTGCATGTAAATACACATCATATTCAGGGCCAGCTACACTATTTATAGAGTCCAGTGCAAAACTCAGCTCCCTGTTCAAAGAAAAGAAGTGCTGTTAAAGATACTAAAATATAAAGTTTTGTTGCTTTCTGCTGTGGTATCTCTCCCAACTTGCAATGTGTTTTTAATTTTCTGTTTAATATCATTATAGGCAAATAAAAATGAAAAATTTAAATTATTAACATGAATCTTATCATTTTGTTTGTTTGTTTTGTTTTGAGATGCCATCTCATTATACTGCCTAGGCTGGCCTCAAACTCCTGGGCTCAAGTGATCCTCCTGCCTCAGCCTCCTGAGTGCAGGAACTATAGGTACGATCCACTATGCTCAACATTTACCATTCATTCTTATATTGTACAATGCCAGTTTTCAATGCAAACAGATGAATATTTAATTTGTATGTGGACTCACAGATCTTACACAATTTGCATTTCATAGTTCATACATGCATATATATTTTGTTTTTACTAAAACAGTAGAAATACTGCACAAAACTAACTCAACTGGGTTTTTTTTTTGCTTCTTTATATACGCATATTCCATCAACATTCTCTACCGCTGCCTTATTTATGAAGAAAAGAACAGTGTGTATTTTCCTACCTTCAATTTAAGTGTACACATAAAAAAGAGATATGATAGAGTTTCTTGATTGTTCATCTTTTCTTTCTTTCTAAAAGTAAAAAGGACTTTATTTGGGGTGTTAAGGATTGCAATTTGAGAGAGACAGGTTCAGATAGCTCTGAGCCACTGTTCAGTTGTTCTTATATCTTAGAATATCATTACTTTCTGGGGATGTGGCTCAGTGATCGAGTACCCCTGAGTTCAATCCCTGTTACCAAAAAATAAAAAAGAAAGAAAAGGACACACACATTGCATGTGTCTCCACTCACATGCATGCTCTATTGTTCCATCAGAGTTTATTTAAAATACTCTGATTCTGGACTGGAAATGTAGCTCAGTGGTAAAGCACTTACCTAGCATATGAAAGCCCTGGGTTCAATTCCCAGCACTTCAAAAAATAAATAGTTCTTATCTGAAATGATCTAGGCTTCAAATGGAAATCAGTCATATTCCCTACTAAAATATTTCTAAAAATTTTAATTAAAAAATAAAATGAATACACAGATTCAAAGATAAAATTATTAAGAATTTCAAGATGGTACAGTAGAACATTAAACACAGCATGGAACCCTTTCAATGTGGTATACAATTCATATTTGACCTAAATGTTATTCTCTAACAATTGTTTGGTCAGGATTTATCTGAGTGCGTCTTTGCCTGGAAGTGTAATATCAAAATGTCACTTCTTATGTTATATTTATTTAGTATGTTTTGGGGTGAAAAAGTCATGAAGACAACAAAATAACAGAAGATATCAGTGTCCGAGAAATGGTATAAGTTTTAAAGAGCTGTTATGACAAAAATTGCCAAATGGTCATTATATAATATGATCATAGACTATGATTACATTGGCTGAAAATCTTGCTAAATACCAATCAGAAAAGCAGATTTCTTCTCCTTTTTCCTGATTATCTTTATATGCAGAATTCATTGTCATGGTCAGGAGAAGGCTGTTTCAACTTTAAGCATCCTATTTACATTATAGGGAGAAAGGAGGAAGTAGCCTATCCTTAGAGTCTTCTTCCCACATTTGAATATCCACAACTGTGTTATCTACAACTTCAGCAGAATCTGGGAAGGTATGCTTTAGCTTTTCTGTCTCTTGAGTAGAGAAAGGCAAAGGAAAGGGTATGTGAAAGACTTGTGCATGGCCATCCATGTGTCCCCCTCAGCCTCCCCGCCAGAATCACACATTTCCTTATTTCATTTCATATAGAACACACTCATTCCTTCCTTCTTCCAAAGAACACAACCCCAAATTCTCATCTACTTACTACATTCAGATCACAGGACAGATCTCTAGTCCATGTGACTTTGCAAATTTAAGTTTAAAAGATATTTGCTCTAAGTATACTCAGTATAGAATGAGGGGGGAGGGAAGAGGATAACTGCAATAAAAACTCCCCAAAACATAGTCCATAGTACATCCTGCTGAACACTGAAAAGGTTCCTCTGCTCAGGCTCTTTAGACCCTGGCTCTGCCCTTCAGGGAAATCCTCTTTGTTCATTTTCCTTTGCCTCCTGGTTATACATTGTGAAGGGGACATTCTGCATGAACTGTCTCTGTGGCCACATCTGAAATGAACAGTAAGGAGAAGGTTCTTCTGGAAGGTTCTCAGCATTTGCAGCCCTTTTTTTTCCCCCTGTAGGTTTGAATTCAGTCTTAGGGGCCAGTGAATGACAAGTTGTTGACCAAGTCTTGAGTTCATTTTGCTTATGGTGTAATAATTGCTTTTATATGTCTGCCTTCTTCTGGCCTGTGAGCTCCTCAAAGAAAATAAATTATGTCTAATTCATCTTGTTAATTCTCTATAATATGGATCATTTAACAAAAGACCAATTAATATCAGATCTATAAATATCCATCTAATTATATCTTAATTTAGCCTTCTAAAGAGCTAATCTACAAGCTGGGTGCAGTGGCATACGCTTGTAATCCCAGCACTTTGGGAAGCCGAGACAGGAGAATCGCGAGTTCAAAGCCAGCCTCAGCAATAGCGAGGTGCTAAGCCACTCAGTGAGACCCTGTCTCTACATAAAACACAAAATAGAGCTGAGGATGTGGCTCAGTGGTCGAGTGCCCCTGAGTTCAATCCCTAGTACCCTCCCCAAAAAAGAGCTAATCACAATGTAGTTAAACTTCTATTGGGTTTGTCATTGGCTATTATATATTTTAATGGGCCAATTAGTGATTTTAATTGTATTGGTATTGAGAAAAATATTAAGATTTAGGGCTGGGGCTGTAGCTCAGTGGTAGAGCACTTGCCTAGCATGTGTGAGGCACTGGGTTGGATCCTCAGCACCACATACAAATAATAAATGAATAAAATAAAGATCAATCAACAACTAAAAAAATTTTTTAAAAGGAGATTTAACACAAACATACATAGAAAACTAAACACTAGGCAGCAAGAGATGAAAAGTAATACAACAATAAAAAGAAACAAAAACCTGGTTTCTCTACACTGAGCTTTAGAAACATCAATCAAAAGAAAGAATTTTATCATGTCCTAAAGCCGTCTGGTTCCCATCCAGCCCAGCTAGCCCCTTTAAATGTCTCTTCCCAGACTAGGGAAGCACACAGAGTCTGTGGTCACTTTATCTGAAAGCTGCAAACAGTACAGTGAGAGGGAGTACAGAAGTTCCTATCCTGTAACAATCTGCTTCAAGTTAGAAAACTGAGTTTACATAAACTTTCCTGCTGCGTTATTTTATGTGACAAGTTCCTTCTCTGCTTCTCCAAGCAGGAAAAATATTATCAAGATATTTACTCTATCTCATTTCCTCTTTTGTCAACATTCCTGTAGGTTGGGGAGAACATCGGAAGGGAGTGTGTCTGGGCATGGTTGTTGTGACAGTTCTGTGTTGCTGTATTTTCTCCTTAGGAGAAACAGTACAGACATGGGGCAGATTCCCTCCATCTGGCTCCAGAAATGAGTTCAAGCCATATGCTTATTTATATTTCTCTTTCTTAGGTACAGAGGAAAGAGAACAATATTCACTTAGTAAATGCTGTCTGAATGTCTACTTTGTTCCAAAGACCATGCCAGAGATAAGATTAGAGATAGTTCAAATCAATCAGGAAGACAAGACAATCTCATTTGGAACAATGAACAATATAGTCTGAAATATAATATGATAACTAGTTTTAATTAAACTTTTAATTTTGAAGTAATGATAGAATCACATGCAACTGTTAAGGACCTTTTAACTTTTTATTGCAGTACTGGGGATTGAACTCAGGGGCGCTCTACCACTGAAAGACAGCCTCAGTCCTTTTCATTTTTTATTTTAAGACAAGCTCTTGCTGAGTGCAATGGCACATGACTGTAATCCCAGCAACTTGGGAGGCTGAGGCAGGAGGATCAGGAGTTCAAAGCCAGCCAGCCGCAGCAACTTAGCAAGGCCCTAAGCAACTTAGTGATACCCTGTCTCAAAATAAAATATTAAAAAAAAAAAAAAGACAAGGTCTTGTTAAGTTGCATATGCTGTCCTTGAATTTGTGATCCTCTTGCCTCCCAAGTAGCTGGGGTTGCAAGAATGTGCTACTGCACCTGATTAAGTACCCTTTAACCAGTTTCCTCCCAATGGTAGGATCTTACCATAGTATTGTACTGTGCAATATCAAAAACAGGATTCTGACATCAATACAGTTAAAATACAGAACATTTCTATTGTTTCCATGAGCGTGAAGGTCCTTCAAGTTGCCCTTTTGTAGACATGCCAATTTTCCTCCTGATACTACCCTTCATTAAACCCCTACAACCACTAATCTATTTTCCATTACTACAAATATGTCATTTTAATGGAATCATAATATGCAACATCTTGTGATTGACTTTTTTCACTCAGCATAATTCTCTAGAGATTCATTCAGGTTATTATGTGTATGAATAGTCCATTTCTTTACAACCAAGTAGTGTTTTATGGTGCAGATGTACCAGTTTGTTTAACCGTTGACCCACTGAAGGACATCTGAGTAGTTTCCAAATTTGAACTGTTACAAATAAAGTTGCTATAAGTGTTCTTTACAAGTATTTTGGGGGAAAAGAAACTTTACACTCCTCTGTGATGAATACCTAGGAGTTTGAGTTGTGTGGCGGTTGCTGATTTAGTTTTCTAAGAAACTGCCAAACTCTTTTCCAGAGTTTTTCCAGAGTAGTACCATTTTATGTTCCCACCAACAATACGGGAGTGATCCGATTTTTCCACATCTAACCATTGGTGTTGTCACTGCTTTTTATTTTAGTCATTTAATAGGCATATAATAATGTCCCATTGCGGAGTTTTTTTGTTTTTTTTTTGTACTGGAGATTGAACTCAGGGGCACTCAACCACTGAGCCACATTCCCAGCCCTATTTTGTGTTTTATGTAGAGACAGGGTCTCACTGAGTTGCTTAGCACCTCGCCATTGCTGAGGCTGGCTTTGATGTGTTTTTTTTTTTTTTT
>PVHX01022807.1:0-26973 GCA_004024805.1 Geosciurus inauris
GGTCCCAACTCCCAAAAGTCCATCCTATCAATGGATTAATCCAGTAATGAGGTCAGATCCCTTATGAACCAATCATTGTCCCCAAATCCCACCTCTGGATACTACTGTATTTGTGACCAAGCCTTCCATAAATGAAGTTTTGGGGTACATTTCAGATCCAAACCTTACCATTTTCCCATATTACCTGAAAGCTTATGGCTATTTCACAATGAAAACTTTAGTCCATTTCTAGAGTTCCCATAGTCTTTAACAATTCCAGCATTTCTCAAAACTTCATATACAAACTCCTCTGAGGCTCAAGGGACACTGATAGCTCCATGCCCTTGTCTTTTAGTCAGCTTTTTTTTCCAGCCCCAACCAAAACAATTATAGAGGAAAAATTTTTTAAGGGCTCACAGTTTCAGAAGCCTCAGTCCATAGACAGCAGGCTCCATTCCTTGGAGCTCAAAGTGAAACAGAACATCATGTCAGAAGAGTGTGGCCGAGGGAAGCAACTCACATAGTGATGGGAAGGCAGAGAGAGAGACTCCACTATCCAGATACAAAATACATACCTCATAGCCATGCCCCCAATGAACCACTTGCCCCAGCAACACCTTATCTGCCTCCAGTTACCATTCAGTTAATCCCATCAGGGATTAATTCACAGATTAGTTTAAGGCTATAGCCCAATCATTTCTCCTCCAAAACTTCTTGCATTGTCTCACATGTGAGTTTTGGGGGACAATACATCTAAACTATAACACTTTGTAAAAATCTAAAACAAGTTATATATTTTCAACATATAATAGTACAGAATAAACATTCAATGTAATGGATGGATCTGGAGACTATCATGCAAGGTAAAATAAGCCAGTCCAAAAAAACCAGATGTTGAATGTTCTTTCTGATAACACACAAGTGTGTGTGGAGGAATATAAATTCAGTGGATTAGAAAATGTGGAATGAAGAGAAGGGAGGTGGAATGGGAATAGGAAAGACAGTAGAATAAACTGGACATAACTTTGCTATGTTTGTATCTGAATTGACCACCTGTGAAACTCCACATCATGTACAACCACAAGAATGGGATTCTAATTAGAATAAGTTATATTCCATGTGTGTATAATATGTCAAAGTACTCTCTATTGTAATATATATCTAAAAATAACAAAAAGGTTTTCATTTAAAAAGTATGGAATAGGACCATATAAAGAATGGATGAGCCAGGCATGATGGTGCATGCCTGTAACCCAGCAGCTCAGGAGGCTGAGGCAGGAGGACCATTAGTTTAAAGCCAACCTCAGCAAAAGCTGGGCACAAACAACTCAGTGAGATCCTCTTTCTAAATAAAATACAAAACAGGGCTGGGAATGTGGCTCAGTGGTCAATTCCCCTGAGATCAATCCCCGGCACTCCCTTTCCCCAAACAAGAGTGGATGATACCAAAGTAATACAGAAACCTAGCAGGGCCAATATTATATCCTGTTGTTCCATATTTACCATAGAGGCACACAGTGGTAGAACATGGGTCCCAAATGTATAGGGTAGATTCACCCCTATGGCCTTGCTTGCTGCGGCCCACAAGGCCTTTATGGTCTGGCTCTGCTGACTACTTGCAGTTTTTCTTTCACGCATTCAATGCTTCTTATATTTTCAAATATCTGGAATACCTATTATATTCAGCTTCACTCTCTCAACTTCAGACATGGACCTCTCAGGAGCTGCCTGCAAGATTTTAACCCTGACACATATCAGGCTTTCCTTTAAAATCTAGATGGAAGCATCCACAAACCAGCAACTCCAGCATTTTGCATTCCTGCAAAATCAGTACCACATGGGTGATGATAATGTCTGCTGTCAGATTGAGCAGCTTGGTCCTCTTAGGAAATACCTGCAGTTGTCTCTGAGTACCTGGATAGCTCTGAATGGTGAAATACATCCTGGGGAGACAACATTATTTGTAGCCTGGTGCACTCATGGTGGCTTAGTTGTCTCTAATCAAAGTGAAGTATTTCAAATAAGTTTTTACTTTACACCCTGGAGCCTGAGATGAGTGTGATCTTGATTTCTAAGATTCTTTTGTGGCATCTTTCCTGTTGTGTCTCTGCAAAGCAGTTGCTTTCTCTTTAATGATGTTAATTTCTTCAGTTACCCCGTATTTTTTGGCCCTAATTTTTCACATGCTTTTGTGGTCAAACTCCATTTTTTTTTCAAACTCCATTTTATTCAAATCTTCCTACTCAAATTTTTGCTCATGATTATCACAGGAAACCTCACTAAACATAGCCAGAGATACCCATGTCACCACCAGAATGCTGTGTTGCCTTGAAATTCCGTCTGTCTGTCACCCTTACATTTAGCCTAAAGTCTTAGGGAATGGAAATTGTAGAGAAATTATGTGCTAGAACATAACATGAATTACCTATAGTTCAGTTCCCCAAAGAATCCTCATTTGTATCTGAAATGTTATGATCATATTTTATGCTCTCTACATTTATTGGCATTGTAGTATTCTGAGATCAAACCAGAAATGTTCATTAAGTTCCACTTAAAATATTCTAAGGCTTCTCTATCATGCATTCCAAATTCCTCCCACAAACCTGTTCCCGATGCTTCTGAATCACATGGTTATACATAGTCATAGCAATGAACTTAATGTAGGATACCAATTTTGTTGTGTTAACTTTTGATCATTTTGACAAAAATTACCAAAAAAGAACAACTTGGAGGAGGAAAGGTTTATTTTTGCTCATTGTTTCATAGGTTTTATTCCATGGTCGGCCAGCTTCATTGCTCTGGGCTTGGGGTGAGGCAGGATATCAAGGTGGAATGGCATGACACAGGAAAGATACTCAGCTCATGGCAGCTGGGAAGTAGAAGGAGAGAAAGAGAGAGTCTTCAGGGTCATGTCTCCAAGAATCTCCTCATTCAACTAGGTCCCATGTCCTATATCCTCTTTATGCTTCCAGTAGTGCATTTTGCTCTGAATGGATGAATCCAGTGATGAAGTTGAAGCTAACAACCACTTACATGAAGTTTCATCTCTGAACACTGCTGCATTACAGATAGAGTATTTAAGATATGAGCTTTGTGGTGGACATTCTACATCCAAACTATAACATTTAGACTTCAATAAAATAAAATTAATAATAAAATAAAAATTTTAAAATGTCAGTAAGGGGATAAACTAATAAAAATTGAAAATAGTAATAATATAAAAGAAAATGGAATTAGAATAATTAAGAAGAAAAGAAAAAATTAAAGAATTATTAAAATAAATAAATAAAATGAGAAAAGTATGAAAAAACAATGAGGTGAAGCAAAACAAGACAAGAGATAAAGAAACAAGCGAACAGAAAACAACCAAAAAATAAGTAAAAATTACTTCTTTACTGAGGTTTTAAAAATAAAAACGCTTTATTCCAAGACCACTAATTTGGGAATTCACCAAATTTAGGGGGTAGGAAGTGAGCTGCATCCTGGTGTTTAACTGTTCCAGTTTAAACAGACCAAACTTGTTAGGGTAGATTGTAGGTTGAGCTATGCCCATTCTTTTTTTTTTTTTTTGGTACCGGGGATTGAACTCAGGGGTACTCAACCACTGAGCCACATCCCCAGCCCTATTTTGTGTTTTATGTAGAGACAGGGTCTCACTGAGTTGCTTAGCGCCTCTCCGTTGCTGAGGCTGGCTTTGAACTTGCGATTCTCCTGTCTCAGCCTCCCTAAGTGCTGGGATTACAAGCGTGAGCCACCGCGCCCTGCTTGAGCTATGCCCATTCTTGTCCTTTTATTGAGCCAAAGAAAGGATGCTCACAGTATGACTAATTTCACTCCTAAGGTTTCCATCCTTGCACCCAAGGATGGGCACATGGTGAGAGTAGAAATGGCCCACCAGCTCCTCTCGCATGCCAAGCCTGTGGAACAATGGGGTTAGAAAACCCTTAGTCTCAAGGTAGTACACTAGGGGATGCCATAAATATCCAGGCTATAACAGTGTATCCCCTGAATATCTATGAACATGGAGTAAGTAACTAAGCCAATGGAACTGTGCTGGGGTAGGAGTTGCAGGAACAAAGCAATAATCCTGTCCCATTCATGGCACTCCCAGTCTGAGTTCCCTTGCAAATTCACATAAAATTGTCTCACTCTTTTTCACAGAGGTTAAACCATCAATTTTAATATAAAATGACTTCTACTTCCCTCACCTGACAGATTATAGTGTCCACTAGATATATTTCTCAGATGATTTGTGTCACAGTCACTTCCATGGGACCAGAGTGATTTGTGGTGCATGTCTATTGAGTCTGTTGAAGAGAAGAGGCCATTGGATCTTGGAGATATATACATAAATTGTGGGGGCTTCTGGTCTCTCAGTGAGTACAGACAATAGGAACCTTCTAAGATGGCTCTCCTCCATGGCACCATATGAATATACTCGATAGTGCCAAGAAATCCTTCTCCCATGCCAGCTTTATATACAGAACTCCAAACTCTTGTCTACTTAGCATGCATGTTTTCCCAGTGGTAGACTCTGAACTTCTGGAGATTGTTGTAAATGACTTTCCAAATTTTATTCTGCTTAGGGGTAATCTATCTTCTCTGCCAACCTGCCAAGCACTTAGTGTTGGTGCCATTTATTTCTCTAAACATTCTAAAAACAAACATTTCTGTATTTCATCTGGTCACCAACTCTTAAAGGTTGCTCTTCAGTGCTTTCCACCCTAACTTCATTAAGCATGGCACCCTGTTGTATTGATTCAATCTTATGGAGCAGCACATTATTGCTAATTGTCTCACGTCTGCCACCTTTTTAACCATTTCAGTTATTTTTTATAACATAGAAGTGTAGTACTATTCATCTGCATGGTTTCCAATTTTTTCATTATCATATATTGAAAAGATTTTATTTTGTTCAAGGAATGTTCCTAGCAACTTTGTCACAAGATCGCAAATTCAAAGCCAGCCTCAGCAACTTAGCAAGGACTTCAGTAATTTAGCAAGACCCTGTCTCAAAATAAACTGTCTGGAGGACTGGAATTGTTGCTCAGTGGTTGAATGCCCATGGGTTCAATTCCTAGTACAAAAAAATTCAGCTGGTTGTAGATACATGGGTTTACCTCTAAGCTCTCTACTATGTTTCATGTGGTTCTTTTTATGCCAATACCATGCCACTTTGATCCCTACAGCTTTGTAGTGTACTTTGATATTTGGTGTGAAATGACTCCTGTTTTTTTTTTCTTTTTACTCAAGATATATTTGGATACTTTGTGATTTTTATTACTGTATGCAAACTTTATGATTGTTTTTATAGTCCAGTAAAGAATGTCATTGAGGTCTCATAGAGATTACATTAACTCTATTCATTACATTGGGCATAATAGATATTTTAACAATACTGATTCTTACAGTACATTAACATTATATCTCTTTCTATTTTCTGTTTTCTTCAATTTATTTAATCAATGTTTGGATATTTTTATTGTGGATGTCTGTATCCTCATTTCTTAAAAGTATTCCTTATTGTTTTACTTTCTGTAGTTATTGTAAATGTTATTGCTTTTTAAATTTTAATTTGAAATAGTTTGATACTGGTAAATAGTAACATTGATTATTTTTGTATTTTGATTTTGTGTCTTTTTTTTTCTAACATGATTTTGTGTCTTAAAACTGTGTTGAATTCATTTATTAGTTTTAATATCTTTTTGGTGGAATAATTAGAATTTTCTCTATATATGATCATGTAATCTGCATAGTGACAGTTTAAATTATTTCTAAACCTAATGCCCTTCATTTATTTCCCCTGCCTGATTCTCTGGTAGGATATCCATCAGTAGGTCAAAAGTTTCAGAAAGGAGCATCCTTGTTTGTTTCAGATCTTAGAGAAAGCTCTCAGGTTTTCTCCATTCAGTGTGATGTTAGCTGTTGGTGTATTGTAAATGGCCTTCATTATATAGAGGTACATTTATTGTATGCTTAAATTGTTTAGTGTTTTTATCATGAAGGGATGTTGAATTATACCAAATGCCTTTTCTATATCAGCTGATGACCATGTCGTTTTTATTCTTCATTCTGTTGATATGATGCATCACATTTATTGACTTGCACATATTGAACCTTCAGTGGATCCCTGGATTGAGTCCTACTTGATCATGGTGAATAATCTTTGTAGTTTGCTGGTAAACTTTTTTGCCTCTGTTTTTTTTATCAATGATATTGGAGAATAGTTTGGTTTGTTCTGTTCTTTTCTTTCCTTTTCCCCTCTCTTCCTTCCTCCCTTCCCTCTTTCTTTCCTTCCTTCCTTCCTTCTTTCCTTCCTTCTGGGTTTTTCTACTTTGGATATCAAGGTAATACTAGCTTCATAGAATGTATTTTGAAGAATTCCTTTCTCTCCTACTTTTGTAATAATATAAAGAGAATTGATATTATTTCTTCCTCAAAATATTGGTAGAATTCAACAGTGTATTCTAACCTTGGGCTGTTACTTGATGGCAGAATTTGTATTATTATTATTATTATTTAAACATTTTTTTAGTTACAGATGGACACATCTTTATTTTATTTATTTTTATGTTGTGCTGAGAATCAAACCCAGTGCCTCACATGTGCAAGGCAAGCACTCTGCCACTGAGCCACAACCCTAGCCCCAAGAATTTTTATTATTGATTCTATGCTATCAGTACTTATTGGACTGTTCTGGTTTTCTCTTCTTTATTATTCATTCTTGATAAGGTTTGTGTCTCGTAAATTTATCCATTCTTTTTAGATTATTAAACTTATTGGCATGTAGTTGTTCATAATAATCTCTCATGGTCTTTTATATTTCTGTGCTGTCAGTTGTAATATTTCATTTACATATTTGGTATTATTTATTGGCATCATCTACTTCCTTTACATAGTTTAGCTGAGGGTTTGACTATTTTGTTTATATTTTCAAAGAGGCCACTCAAACTTTATTTTTTAATTTTATTTGTTCTTTTTAGATATATATGACAGTAGAGTATATTTTGATATATTTATACAAACATGGAATATATATTATTCTAATTAGTATCCCAGTCTTAGGAAAACCTCTTGTCTGAGGTTGGAATAATTTTGAGGGAAGGAGATTTATTGTGCTATATTCACATATGTACATGGGAAGATGTATCAGATTCTTTCCACTGTCTTTACTATTTCTATTCCCCTTTCCTTCTCTTAATTCCCTTTTGTCTAATCCAATGAAATTCTATTCTCCCCTTCCCCACCCTTGGTGTGTGTTAGCATCCACATATCAGAGAGAACATTCAACCATTTTTTTTAAAGATTGGCCTATTTCACTTAGCATGATGGTCTCCAGATCCATCCATTTACCAGCAAATGTTATAAAGTCATTCTTTTTTGTATGGCTGAGTAATATCCCATTGTACATACATACCACATTTTACTTATCCATTCATCTGTTCAATGGTACCTAGGTTAGTTTCATAGTTTAGCCACTATTTTTCTCCATTTATTTAAGCTGTAATATTTATTATTTTTCTCATTCTACTTATTTAGATTTAGTTTGCTATTTTTCTCATTCCTTGAATGTAGTGATAGCCTTTTTTAAATCTGAAATCTTTCTACTTTTCTGATTTGTTCGTTGATTGATACAAATTTCATTCTTTTTTTTTTTTTTTTCTTTTGGTACCAGGGATTGAACTCAGGAGCACTTGACCACTGAGCCATATCCCTATCCCTTTTTGTATTTTATTTAGAGAAAGGGTCTTAGTTTCTTAGTGCCTTGCTATTGCTGAGGGTGGCTGTAAACTCACCATCTTCCTTCCTCAACTTCCGGAGCCACTGGGAATACAGGCATACACCACTGCACCCAGCTAAACTTCATTCATAATGCTGCTTTTTTTTCATTTCATAGGTATTAGTGTGGTGTCTCCTTTTTCATTTGCTTCAAGAAATTTTTATTAAATTCCTTTCTTTATTTTTTCCTTTATCCATTGATTATTCAAATATAGTGTTTAATTTTCATTTATTTGTAAAGTTTTCAAAGTTTTTGAATTTTTACTTTTATATTTTGTTTTGCATTGGTTGGGTTGAACCAGCCCAGCGCTAAATTCCAGGGCAAAGTAACGAGATCACTACCCTACCCTAACACAGTAAATAGGGTCTTGTGCTACCTCATGTTGCCTGAGGTTGTGATAATTTGGGGGGAAGGCTTACTATTTACCCAATTTAGTTGTTTTTAGTTGTTTCTAAGCTAGATCATACCCAAGTCTCATAACTGTAAAGCTCTGCACATTCTCAGGTGTACACAGAGTCTCACACTGCAGTGGTAGTAATGCAGGTGGAAGAAGGAGAATGTCCCACTGGGGTGCATGTCTCTGTTGTTGCTGGGACCATTATAAAGCCCTGTCTGTGAGCACTAGCCTGGTGATAATTCTGCTTCCTGCTTTTTGGAGATGGGTTGAGGAAACAGTCCCTTGGACAATAAGGCTGGTGTTAAGCCAGGTCACACCTGAGTGTCACAGTTTCTGGAGCCTGTACAGTATTAAAGAAGAATAATGTTTCCTGAGACTGATGATAAAACTGATACATCTGAAACTTCTGTCTGTGCTGCAGACCTGCAGGTCTCCCCTTGATGCAAGAGCTGGCTTAGAGACCCCATGAGCACTGGCCTATGAAATTGTGCTTGCTGTTTTTACTGTGTGCTTGATCCCACTGAGGTGGGTCAGGTCTCTAATGAAAAACCTTGTACAAACATTTGTGCCCTACTCTCCAGGGATTGGAGGCTTGCTCTGCACTCTGCTGTCTGAAGTTAGGGGAGAAGTGGTGGGTTAGTACTTTCCAGATATTCAACATGTAGGTATGGGCCTGGCTGTTGGGATCACGAGGCTTTGTCTGACACTGGGTTTCACCATGACCAACCCAGTACTGGGTTTCAAGTTTAAGGCTTGGACTTAATTCTCTCTTATTATACCAAATGGGAGGCACCTCTCTCAATGCTGGGCTGGATAGAGTTTGGGGAGGGGTGATGTATAAAACTCCTTCCTTCCTGCCTTCTTTAATGTTTCTCTTTACTTTTTACACTAAAAGAAGACACTATGGTCTCTCACCTAATTTACTTAGCATTTGTGCTACTAATTTTGTTTGTGAATAGCTGTTTAAGTTGCTGTGTCTGTGGGGAGAGCTTGCCAGAGGAACTTAGCTCCACTTTGCTCTACCCCAAGGGCAAATATTTTCAACCAAAGTTAATGGAATTTATACCCTAATACATCACAGTACACTCTATCTTGCTTTACTCTCTCGTGTACTTGTTGAAGTCCAAACATGTTGGCCTGTTTTCTAATTTTCACATTTACTTTATTTTGTACTCTGTTTTGCCATATCTCAAAGCTTTTATACATACTCTTACCACAACATGGCAAAATCTTCCCCTTATATCTGGTCTAATCAATTACTTTTTATCCTCTGATATAAATTCAAATCTTTCCTTACTTCATAGACAAGTTAGATCTCTCTATCACATATAAAATTATCTTGTACTTATCTTCCTTCACAGTACTAATAATACATAATTCAATTATGTGTGTGTGCATATCTGGCCTCTCTAATTGTAAAAAAATATTGTTAGAGAATGTGACTGTGTCTAATTTACCATCTTCATTGCCTTATACATTGCCAACACATATTAGATACTTAATGAATTAATAGATGTGCTACACAGCTAAGAGTCTGAAATCAAAGGAAACATTACCTATGAGTTGAGAATTAACGTGGAATGTTGGAGCTTCACAAAATTGTGGCATCTACAAGATATGAGCTTGCTTCAATGAGCTGAGATAGCTATTATGTGCAGTTTAACTCATTTAAGAACCCCAAATGTAGGATACTCCAGGACATATGCAGTTCTCCTCTTCTCTTATCACAATTCAGACAGTTGTTTCCTGCTTCCTCTCTTTCATCCAGCTGGTGTTGGCTTTTCCCCAATGGTGTCATTGAGGGAATTTGCAAACATTAGTTCAGAAATGAATTCTGAGCCAATGAAAGGTTGTCTCACAGACCATTTTCAGACTCAGGGGAATCTGCATATCTGTAAGTATGTGTGTGTGTGTGTATATATATATGTATATACATATATATATACACAGAGATATATATATATATATATGGTCCAAAACTCTTTTCAACCCCTTTGTTGACCTTCCAATTCAGTATTGCTTGCAGATATCATTATTGCATTCCCATTCATGCTCAGCACATCCCATTTCATTGTTTTCCTTTCTGCCAGTGTCATAAAAAGTGCTATTTTAATGCTGACACTTAAAATGTGTTTTATTATCAGATATAATGCTATTTACATAAAATAGATAAAATAATGAAAGTGTATAATGAAAGTTATCCATGTTTAACAAACTAATCACAAATAATTTTAATAATTTTATGACATTTCAGTCTTTTAATTTTATTTTTGTAGGTTTGGTTTTTATTGCGTGTCATTATATAAGAATAGTTTTGTAATGAAATATTTAAGCAAAATTTATAGTTAATGAGCAATTTGCAACCTTAAGATAAAACAATATAAGGAAACCTTAAAACTATATTTGCCAATAAAATTTTGTCCTTGATAATATCTATTTCTCTCTCTCTCTCTCTCTCTCTCTCTCTCTCTCTCTCTCTCACACACACACACACACACACACACATACAAACAGAGTATAATTATAGTAGAATTTTGACTACTTTTAAAACACCAGATTCCCAGGAGTTGGGAATGATCTGTGAGACACCCTTTCACTGGCTCAGAATTCATTTCTGAACTAATGTTTGCACATTCCCTCAATGACACCATTGGGGAAAAGCCAGCACAGCTGGATGAAGGAGAGGAAGCAGGAAACAACTGTCTGAATTGTGATAAGAGAAGAAATGCATATATTAGCAAGTGGGCCTTAGATACTAATTATTTTACTATACTTTTAATTTTTAGCTTTCTTTTTTTCTAGTTACATAAAAATATTTCAAGAGTACTCCCATTTTGGTCTAAATGTTTTCTTTCACCAATTTTAGATCTAAAAGTGACAAACACATTTTATTGATTCATTATTTTGATGTCACCTTCTCTCTGGGGTATTGTTTTATATTCCTACTCTTCTCATCTTTCTATATTATTTATCTGAAGTTTAGGTCAGCAATATATTTTAGTCCCTTTACTCATGGCAAACATGTACCAGAAGATCTCATGATTAAATACATATTTATACTTATTTACTTCTTTGCTTTATTATAATAGTACTGTTTTATGTCATTTGCAACTTAAGTTTTCTAAGTCATATATTGTAATGAAGCATACTAAAACTTTCAATTATTGCATTTGCATTATCTTCACCATTTTCATGTGTTATTTATTTAATTTTATAGGATTGACTCCAGAGGTACTTTACCATTGATCCACATTCCCAACCATTTTTATTATATTTTATTTTGAGGTAGGATCTCATTAAGTTGCTTAGAGCCTCCCTAAATTGCTGAGATTGGCTTTGAATTTGTGATCCTCCTGCCTCCACCTCTCGAGCCACTGGGATTACAGGAGTATGGCACTGTGCCTGGCTCACATGTTAATTTCTTACTCTTTGCACACCTTATATCTCCATTCTTCTTAATTGGACTTAATAAGGACTTGTTATCTTAGGAAACACTTATAATGTTGATGGTTGCAATGTATATCATTCTGAGAAACTACTATAAGTACTTGGCATATTTTAGAGACTCAGCAATAACTGTAATATCACATTTTTCTAACTAATTGTGTAAGTATACATGAATTGGAGTTTTTAGCGGTAGAAAAGGAAATAACTGATAGAAATGATTTACTATGCATCTGTATTGGTAGTGAAAAGAGAATGTAAATTATGTTAGATGTTAATGGCCATTCTAAAGTAACTAGTCAAGGTAAACATAAGACACATACACTCGGCTCTTGTTTGACCATCTCTTATTGTTTTAAATAACATACTAAAAATGAACAACTATTTCAGTTTTATATCATACATTCTTATTGTAATTGTTCAAAATGCTACAAAATTTCTCTGCCTCTCTCTTTTTTAAATCTCTCTCCTTTTCTTTTTCTATACTTTTTTCCTCCCTCCCTCCTGCCTTTTCTCTTTTTTTCCTCTAATTATTATGTTTTCTTCCCTACTTCCTTTTTTTCCGATTAAAAATATAATTCCCAGGGAAATTACAAGAAAACTCTTTGTTTTTCTGTGTTTGGTTTTGATGTGCACAATTTATTCCTTAATATTATACTGAAAATCTTTCAAAGAATTGTTTTAGTCAACCTTTTTACCACTGTAGCCCAAAGCCCTGGAAAGAACAATTTTAGAGGAGGAAAAGTTTATTTGGTGAACATGGCTTCAGAGGTCTTAATTCATGCATGGCTGAGTGCATTGCTCTGGGCCCAAGGTGAGGTAGAACATCATGGCAGAAGGGCATGGTGGTGGAAAACAGCTCAGAACATGGAAACAAGGGAGCCGAGAGAATGTTCTGTTCACCAGAGACAAAACATAAACTCCAAAGGCATGGTCTCAATGACCTACCTCATCCTGCCGCACTATACCTACCTACTCATAAAAATAAATAAATAAAAAAGGAATTGTGTCCACCTAAAACTAAAAATATTTTTTGAAAAAGATCAACAGTGATATTAGCATATATGAGAGCCATAAAATGTCCTCAAAGCAATGACAGAGCTGGACATTGTGCATACCTATAATCCTAGCAATTTAGCAGACTGAGGCAGGAGTATCTCAAGGTCGTGGCCAGCCTTAGAAACTTAGTGAGACCCTAAGCATCTAAGTGAGACCCTGCCTCAAAATTAAAAAAATAAGTGTTGGGGATGTTGCTCACTGGTAAAGCACCCCTGGGTACAAACCATGATATGAAAAACAAAACATAACAACAACAAAAAACAATGAAGCACGATGATAGAGCTTATCAGTTTTAGCCATGCAGTATGAACAACCAAAGTCTCTGAAAGCCTGTTCTGAATGGGACACATTCAGGGTCCCATTAACCAAAAGCATTCCATCAGGGGAATCCCAGAGAGGAATACTTAGCTGCACAAATAAACCCTCCAGGAAACAGCTACTGTTGTGCCACTCTGGGAGTGGAGCCTCTACCTTTATCAAACTTACACATGCCCATGACCCCTGATTCAAGGCAATTCCATAGGTATTCATACAATAGACCTAATTTTATATGCCTGCGTTATATCTGCTTACACCTCAGACATGGAATCACCCCAATAATGAGAGAGTTTAAATTCCAATTCTAAGAGTCAAGTCTCTGCACATGCCCAGACTGTGGACTTCACCTCAGCAGCCAATGAGTGCTATCCTATGGACTCTAGTTCTGGACCCTAGTTCTAATGGTGCACTGTGAATGTCTATGCCTTAGACACTGGGGCTTTGATCAAAAGGAACTAACTTGCATCTTGGCATACCTTGCATACTTGAGTTGGTGTTTCTCTATATTCATCCATACCTTGGCTACATTTCATCCACCATAGAAGCTAGGTGTTATCTTGACCCCAGAGCCACCACAGATCTGCAAATGTTCATGTTACCATCCCTGGATCACCCATTGATTCACAAGCACCTGTGTCTCATACAACATTATACATTTGGCAATACCCTTATCATATTTGCCACACTGAGCCCTTTGTGCTAATATCAATCCTCCCTAGACCACAAAGACATAGTACTTTCACCTATGCCAATGATTTAGACCTAAGCTCTATGGCTGGTCCGTCCATGTTTGACACTCATTGGATACAAGTGCCACCTCTACCATGACTAGGACTTTAAAAAGCCAGACCCAGTGGCAAAAGGTATATTCTCAGCCAGAATTTTCTCAGTGAAAGAAAAAGAGATTGGAATAATGTCAGCAGTCATCACCACTGAAAAACTTAATTGCTATCTTGTTTTTATATACATTTTCAGTTTGGTAGACCTTTATTTTATTTATTTATATGCAGTGCTGAGAATCAAACCCAGTGCCTCACACATGCTAGGCAAATGCTCTACCTCTGAGCCACAATCCCAGCCCTAATAGCTCACTCTTCTGATGTGGACATTCATAGCACTGTCTCTTGGTGACCACTTCGATATTAATCAACACCAAAGTAAGCTGACAGAGTGGCATGAAGATAACACTAGTGCAGCCTAACTTGGGCCAAAACTGTTGCACTCCAGCAAGCCAGTGCTCTCGCAACTCCTTCACATGATCAGAAAGTCTTTACTCATTGAAATCAACATATAAAATTGAAAGAAGTGACTGATCTACCAAATGTGTAGACATAGGATCTACAACAAGAAAACAAAAAGGTAGTAGTGTATCCTCATCTATCAAAAATGATCTTGAATATAAATGAATTATATGCTCCAATAAAAGACATAGAGTGGTTGAATGGATAAAAATGTAAAGTCCCAACTATATGCTACCTAAAGAATCACTTCATGTGTAAGAACACACATAAACTGAATATAAAGGAAAGGAAAATAATATTTTACAGAACTGGAAATGAAAAGAGATCATGAGTAAGTTACTTATATCACTATAATAGATTAAATAACAATCATGAAACAGACTAACAATATCATTATATAATGATAAAGGGCTCAATTCACTAAGAAGGCAATACACACACACACACACACACACGCATATATATACATTCAACATGAAAGCACCTTATAAAGCACCCATTTAAATATCCTAAGGGAGAGAGAGACTGACTGAAATACAATAATACCAACAGAATTCTATACCCTAATTTCAAAAATGTTCAGAACATACTGAAAGAAAAACAATAAGAACATACAAGTCTTGAACTGCATGTTAGAACAAATGAGACATGTGTGTGTGTGTGTGTGTGTGTGTGTGTGTGAAACATTCCATCCAATAACAGCACAATATACATTTTTGTCAAATGCACATGGGAATTTCTCAAGAAGATCAGATATTAGACAAAACAATGATTAGCAAATTTAAGAAAATAATTTCAAATGTATTTTCCTTCCTTAAAAATAGGAAACCATAAATCAATAATAGGAACAATATTGGAGATTTCACAAAAACTTAACATGCTACTTAAAAAACACAATGGATCAAAGAAAAAAATGAAAGGAAAAATGAAAAATCATCTTGAGACAAATTAAAGTGGAAACAGAACGTACAAAAAAGTATTGGATAAGCAATAGTTCTTTTTTTCCCCCTGTGGGAAGTACTTTTTAAATTAGTTTATTGGTTCTTTTTAGTTATACATGACAGTAGAGTCTGTTTTGATATAATTATATAAGCATGGGCTGTATCATATACTAATTCAGACCCAATTCTTGTGGATATAAAAGATGGTGGGATTCCCTGTACTGTATTCATAGATGTACATAGGAAAAGTATGTCATTCCACTGTCTTTTGTTTTCCTATCTTCCCTCCATTCCCTTCATTCCCCTTTGTCTAACTTACAGGATTCCTATTCTTCCCCTCCCCCCATATTGTGGGTTAACTTCCACGTATCAGGGAAAACATTCAACCTTTGGCTTTTGAGTACTGGCTTTTTTCACTTAGAATGATAGTCTCCAGATCCATTCATTTACTGGCAAATGTGAGAAAGTAATTGTTCTTAATGGCTGAGTAATACTACATTGTGTATATACATTTTCCCTCTCCATTCATCTGTTGATGGACACTCAGTTTGGCTCCATAGCGTCATAGCTTAGCTATTGTGTATTGAAGTGCTATAACCATTGAAATGGCTGTGTCATTGTAGTATGCTAACTTTGAATCTTTTGGATATACACCAAGGAGTGGGATAGCTAAATCAAATGATGATTTCATTCCTAGTTTTTTGAGGAATCTCTATACTGCTTTCAAGAGTGGTTGCACCAAGCTAAAGTTGTTTGAAGAGGGAAGTTTATCACAATAAATGTCTATAACTAAAAATGAAGAAAAGTCCCAAATAAGCAATCTAAATGTGACATCTCAGAGAACTAGAAAGTGGAGAACAAAAAAGCCCAAAGTTATCAGAAAAAAGTCAATTATAAAGATTAAGGAAGACAAAAATGTAATATAAAACAGAAAAAAAAAACATAGAAAAATCAATGAAAATAAGTAGGTGTTTTGAAAACATAAATTTTACAAGCTTTTATTTAGACTAATAAAAATAAAGAAGAGTCAAGTTAATAAAATTATAAAGGCAATAGGAGACTACAACTGATACTACAGAAATATAACATACTAAGAGATAACACTGAACAGTTATTTGTCAACAAATTAGATTTTCTATAAAGAAATGGACAAATAATAGCAAATAAATCTAATTAGAAATAATTTTGAGTAAATAGAAACTGTGGAAAGACCAATCATGAATGAGAAGATTGAGTTAAGAAGAAGAAATTATGCCAATCCTCCTCAAATTATTCCATGAAATAGGAAAGGACAGAATATTCCAAATTTCATTCTATGAACCCAGCATCAACCTGAGATAAGGGCACATGAAGAAATAAAACTACAGACCAATATATTTGATGAATATAAATGCAAAATCTTGAAAAAAATATTAGATATTCACCTTCAAAAACACACTAAGAATATTGTAGACTGTGATTAAGTTGGTATCATACCAGGGAGGCAAATTTGTTTCACAGATGCCAATTGATAAATATAATTCATCACATAAATGGAATTAAGCACAAAATTGCATCATCATCTCAACACATGCAAAAAAAGCCTTTGACAAAATTGAACAACCATTCATATTTAAAACAGAAGAGATTAGGTATAGAAGGATCTTACATTATCATCATCCAAAGGTATATATGACAAAGGGAACACCACACTAAATGGAAAATAACTGAAAGCATCCCTTTAAAATCAAGAATGAGACGAGGATTTTCACTGTCCCCACTCCTATTCAATATAGTACTTGAAAGTAAAGCCAGCAGAATTAGACAACAGAATGAAATTAAAGGGTTTTAAGTACAAAAAATGAAAGTAAAATTATTTGTTTGCTAACAATGTGATCATATATATTGATGGCCCAAAAATTTACACCAGAAATCTTCTAGAGATGATAAACAAATTCAGCAATGTAGCAGGATACAAGATCACACAAAAATCAATAAATTTATTATACACTAATTATGAGCCTGATGAGAAGGGCATTAGGCAAGTAATTCCGTTCACATTAGCCTCAAAGGAAATAAAATGGCTTGTAATAAATCAAATCAAAAAGGTGAAAGCCCAGTATAATGAAAATTACAGAACACTGAAGAAAGAAATTGAGGAAGAACTTAAAAGATAAAATCCTCCCATGTTCTTGGATAAGCAGAATTTTTATTGTGAAAATGACTATATTACCAAAAGAACTCCATGGATTCAATTCCCATCAAGAGAGCAATGCCATTTTTGACATAACTAGAAAAAAGAATCCTGAAATTCGTGTGGAAGACTAAAAGACCCAGAAGAGCCAAACAATCCTGAGCAATAAGAATGATGCTTGTGGTATAACAATGCCCAATATCAAAAACTTCTAAAGAACTTTATTAACAGAAAAGAAATGGATGATATCCAAATGAATTGAATAAAAGACACAGATATAAAGACACATAAATACAGTCATCTAATCCTTGAAAAAGATGCCAAAAGCATGCACTCTAAAAAAAGGGAACTTTTTAAAGAAATGATACTAGAAAACTGTACACTCATATGTCAAAGAATTAAATTAGATCCCGGTCTCTAATTCTGCACATAAATCTACTCAACATATATCGGTGACATAGGAATTATACCAGAAACCCTGCAACCACTGCAAGAAAATATAGATTCAACTCTCCAACAAATTGGTGCAAGTGTTGACTTCCTTAACAAGACTTGTAAAGCTTGAGAAATAAATATTTTCTACAACCTCTTCAACAAATGGTCTTGACAAGCTTTTTAATTTTAGTCATTATTGTAAATATCTGTTATTTCATTGGGGTTTCAATTTACATTGTTCTTATTAACTTCCAAACTCTTTCATGTGTTTAATTTTTATTTGGATTTTTTCTTTGTAAAATGCCTCTTTAAACCTTGATTTTTGAAAAAAAAAAGGTCATTTTTGTCTTTATTATTTATTTTTTGGTTCTTAATCTGTTTCCCAGTTTTTTGGCTTCTTATTCACTTTCTAATAGTGTGTTTTGATGGATTTCTCAATTTCAATGTAAGCAAATATTCATAACTTTTCACTTGGGTTGTGAGTATTGTGTAATGGTGATAATATTGTCTATTCCAATGTTATGAAGTTTTTAAAATAAATACTGCATAGGCTATTTGGTTTTCTTTTACATTTGTATATATAATATGGACAGACATTTTACTATATGTCAGATTTTTGCAACTTCAACTTCTAATTGGCTGAAACAGAAATATTTATTGAAAGAGAATCATTTGGTATTGCCCAGTGTTTCAAACTCTGCCAAAAATCTCACGAATTTCCCAAGAAAATTATCTATTTTATTGTATTGAACTTCTTGTCTAACCTTATGCTAATACCACACTATCTTGACTTCAATGTGTTTATAGTAAAACTTGGTATCTGGAGAACAAGAAAGAAAGAAAACAAATAATCTATATATGGATGACATTTAATTAAAAAGCTTTTACATAGCAGGGCATGGTGGCACACACCTATAATCCCAGCAAATTGGGAAGCTGAGACAGGAAGATGACAAGTTTGAGGCCAGACTCAGCAATTTAGTGAGAAGCCCTAAGCAACTTAGTGAGACTCTGCCTCAAAATAAAAAAAAAAATATGTAAAAAGGGCTGAGGATGTGGATCTGTGGTTAAGCATGCCTGGGTTCAATTTCCACCCCCCACAAAAGCTATTAGAAAGCAAAGAAAAACATTAAAAGCATGAAGAGAGAGCCTATAGAGCCTATATAATGGGAAGAAATATTTGCCCACTACTTTTCTGACAGGTAATTAATGCCCAGAATGTATAAAGATTTCACAAGAAACTTAACACCAGAAAAAAATAAATAACTCAATCAACGAATGATAAAAATAACTAAATGGGCATTTCTCAAAAGAAGAAATACACATGGCCAACAAACATATGAAAAAGGTCCAACATATTAGAAATTAGGGAAAAGCAGATAAAAACTACACTGAAATCTTATCCCAATCCAATTATAATGGCAATCAAGAGAACAGATAACAATAATTACTGATGAGAAGATGGGAGTATGATATACATTGTTGATGATACTGCAAATTATTACAATTACTTCAGAAACCATTATGGAGTTTCCTCAAAAGATTAGAAATTGGACTACCATATGACCCAGCCATCACACCCCTTGGAAATTATAGAAAAGCACTGAAATCAGCACACTATATTGATACATGCATATCAATGTTTATAGCAGTGCAATTCAGAGTATTCAACTTATTGTATCAGCCTATGTGTTCATCAGCAGATGAATGGGTAACAAAAATGTGGTATATATACACAATGGAGTTTTATTCAGCCATAAAGAAGAGTGAAATTATGTCAATTGTTGGTAAATAGATGGAACTAGAGAATATTATGCAAAGTGCAATAAAGCAGTAAGTCAAGAGTTGAATGTTTTCTCTTATATGGGGGAGCTAGAGAGAGAAAAAAGAAAAAAATAAGGACCACATGAAAATAGAAGGGAGATTATTTGGATAGAGGAATGGGTTTGAGTAAAGAGGGGAGGGGTAAGGAAGTACTGGAAAATGAAATCTATCAAATTATGATGTCATGCAAGGATATCATAATGAATACAACTTTTTATTTAATTTTAGTGCATCAATTAAAATAACAATGACAAAAATATATGTAGGACTAGTAGAATAGAGCAATCAGGTAAGGAGAAGGTGGAAGGGAGGGTAAGGGTTAGTACAGGGAAATGAGATTGATAAATTATATTATCTACATATACAGATATGACATAATGATTTCTACTACTATGTAAAGTTAGCATGCACCAATAATAAAAATGAAGTTTCATACTACCCAACATCATATACAAGTTTATTCAGTTTCTATCAAAATTTTGATGATAATTTGTTTATAGAAATATAAAAAATTCATACAGAACAAAGCACACAAAAATAACAAAGCAAAGCTTCATATGACCTGATTTCAAAATCTATTACAGAGGTCTAGTTATTGCATCCAGATGTAAATTCATTCATTTATGTTTAAGAGATTTTGGACCATGATATTGGAAACACCCATTTTGGGAGAGATAGATTTTTAAAAAATCTTGTAGTCAAAACTGTGAATCTCCATTAAGAATAATAAAATTAGGGCTGGGATTGTGGCTCAGTGGCAGAGTACTTGCCTTGCATGTGTGAGGCACTGGGTTCCATCCTCAGCACCACACAAAAATAAATAAATAAAATAAAGGCATTGTGTCCATCTACAACTAAAAATATATATTAAAAAGAATAATAAAATTAGACAGTTCATTTCACACATATAAATTTATTTGAAATTTATTTAAAGATTTGAATACAAGACCCTAAACTATAAAACTATGGGAAGAAACCTAGTAGAAACATGACAGATTAAGGAAGAAAATTTTACAAACTTGTTTTTGGATATAATTGTTATACAATTCTGTTTATTTTAAGAAAAATATTTTTGCATAGCATTTTTTGGTAATTAATAAATGAATGAAAATGCTAGTGAGATATAAATTCGTTTTAATAATTTTAAACAATATTAACAATTGCCAGCAGATTTTATGAGTACAATAATAAATTGTCTCTTTTCTTTCTAGAAAGATATCTATTCCTCATCGCATGGTGATTCTGAAATAAAGGCTAAACGATGCCAGTCATTAACTAGTAAGTTGGCAATCTGATAATTATAGATATTATTTCTTCCAGTATTTTTACCATGGCAACAATAGCCACATATCTCTATCACATACTATGTGTGGTATGTTCAGGTGCACATTTCCACTTCCTAGCAGTTTGTTTAATAATTGAACATTTTTTAAACAATGTAATCTTCCTCTTAACTTGTCAAAGTAGTTGTTGAAAGTTTTTTTCTAGGAAATTTAAGGTTTCAAAAAGCACAAGATACAAAATCATGTCAATTTTCAATAATCTCTCACCCATTGTGTACATTATTACATGTACATATCAGTATTGTAGGTAAGATGGAAGCCATATTTTTGTTTGCTTTTGTTTGACCCTGAAGAAAATTCTAAAAATATTTACCAGTTTTGAATCATATTTATAGAATGTAAGTGGTCACTTCAAGGTACTTTTTCTCAAGATAATTTGATTCAGACCAATTTACTTGCCTTCTATAACCTTAGTGATTATAAATGAGCATTGGTTCTGACAATAGTAATTTTACTCTGGTAATTATGCTTAATTTAATCTATTGTTGTCCTGTTATATCGGCCCCTTATAATTTGGCAGAGACATATACATGTATTTAACAGAACTTACTCCCTATTAGATTAGTTCAATCAATAAAGTTAACTGAATCTACAGTCATAGTCTTGATCCCATATGGACCTATAAGTTTCTCTCTAATTCTCTGTTGAAAACTATATCCTAAACTATGGTAGAGCTGTCTTAGTTCATAGGTATTCTAAAATAATGGGTTAAATATACCTGTATTTAATTGGTGGTTTTCCATTCCTATAACTGATTATTGTAAGCTATTTGTCACGAGGGGGATTAATTGAAAAAGAATTTGTGAATATCTGTGCAAACTCATTACAACTCAAGATACTTCATTACATTACAGTGCCTTTGTAAAGAAGATGATAAAACCTATGTTTTATGAACATGGTGATTCTGAAATAAAGGCTAAACGATGCCAGTCATTAACTAGTATGAAACAAACTACCTTACCAATAATATTTGTATCTCAATAGATAATGTTCTGACAAGAAATACTCTGCGTGGTTTGTTATATTTTTCAGTAATCTTTGATTTGATTTTGCTTATTTTTCAAAATTCATCAACATATATGGCAAAATTATGACATATCTATAATACAGCCCAGGTATTATGTGAACCTGTCCTTATTAATTTGTGGGGTTTGGAAATAAGTTTGAAATTCTCTGTCTTCTGTGACATTAATTGCTTATTCAACGATGTAGATACATTTTGTCATTTATTTTATGTTCGAAAGAAGTCTGAGACACAGGGTGGATTTATTTTGTCTGGTATTGTAATGGTTTCTGTATCATTCCAGAGGATCTTTTTTTCCTCTTATTTCATTTTTGTTTGTACCCCCGTTCTTTCTTCTGAAGGGTAAAAACATGACAAAGTGCATAGTTTGATAGATATGGTAGCCTGGTCAGTAAGGTGACTGCTTCTTTGTCTTCTTTTTCTCTTTAAAATATTCTTTCTTGCTATTTTGTCTCTTAAACTGCTATAGATGTGTTACTCTCACATTAACATGTCATATCCATAAGAACATTTGACAAAAATGCCTCATATTATTCATTGTTCTTTTAATTTTCAAACAATCCAATAAATAAGAGGGAACAAAAATGTTGAACCGTCTTCTTTTCCTCCTCCCACTCTTTAAGGGATGTTCAGAAAGTTATAGTTCCTTGTTAGCTGATTCCCCCCCCATTTCTGTCTCTTCCACATAATCTGAAGGGAATTCTGTCCTGTTTTTTATTTTAAGATTGAAGAGGACTCCCACAGTGCAAAAAATGTGGAATAAAGTCTTCTAATGCTTTGCAGAAGCTCCCCATTTCCAACATTTGCAAAATAAATTTTGGAAGTTTTATGTATAGAATGACAAGGTTTCCATTTGAACTTCTAGGCTGTAAATAATTTATAGTCCCTGGAGAAACAAATGGAGATGTAATGTGTGACAAATCAAAAGTGTATAATTTGCTTCTTTTATATCCTTAAAAAGGGGAGGAGTTATAATCACATTTAGGCAGTCAGGATCTCCTCACTACAGTAGATTATTATTCATATGATATTATGTTGTCAAATAAATAATCAATGAGTATACAGTGTGGCAGATGTTGGTTTACTAACATGCAGCCTCTACTGGTTGCCAGGAAATATAAGCACAGCAATTAGCAATTACTTATGAATCATGTATTTATTTCAATTTTTACAAACAAAAACAAAAAGACTGATGTTAAAAAGTCCAGATAAACTTACTCTTTTCCTTCTGGATTGTTAGTGCCTGATTATTTAAATAGCTCCTTTGATAACTATTTGGAATGTCATTTCTAAAATCACTATAGTTCTCTTTG
Source organism: Geosciurus inauris (assembly GCA_004024805.1). NCBI lineage: Eukaryota > Metazoa > Chordata > Mammalia > Rodentia > Sciuridae > Geosciurus > Geosciurus inauris. Next base: position 23,272 of record PVHX01022807.1, read on the forward strand.
AACTCAAATTACATTCTAAATATTTTATCTATAATACTAATACACCAGATGTAGGTGGAATTTTGAGAAAAATACTTTTGAATGGAGAGAGAAATTTTCTATTGATGTACTGGTTTGGTATTGCCGTTACTTCGAATTTATAATTTCTGAAAAATTCTTTCCCCATTCGTTACTTCCTTTTTTTGCAGGGTGGCGGGGGGACTACTACAGATTGAACTCAGGGGCACTCGATCACTGAGCCACATCCCCGGCCCTATATTGTGTTTTATGTAGAGACAGGGTCTCACTGAACTGCTTATTGCCTCGCTGTTGCGAGGCTGGCTTTGAACTCGCGATTCTCCTGTCTTAGCCTCCCTAAATGCTGGGATTACAGGCTTGCGCCACCATGTGGGCCCAGCTTTGTTACTTCCTTGATGCAAGAATGACAAATATGGGAGGAAGAAATGAGAGGACAGTAGATTTTGGGATAATTAAATATAATTCAAAACTTTTACTCGTTTATTTTCTTTCAGTTACATGTTTAGTCTAAATAATTCTGATAGTCTTGACTGTTCCTTGATTTTCTCCAATTTCCAGCAGGTGATTCCATGGCTTCTTCTGGTGTAAAATATAGTCGCTCCAAATCAGAATGTTATATTACTTCATTGAAGGAGAACAATGTGGAATTAGTAAATGAAGATGAAACAGACTGAGATCAAAGATTATAAAAGCCAACCTGGTGATTCGTGGTTATCTCATGGAACTAAGAGTTACTGGATGAATAAATTATTTGTTAAGTGAATATGTGCTCAGTCTGCAAGATTTCTAGTGTAATAACAATAAGGTATCTATAATAATTGTTTGTTAAGTGAACCAAATTTAATACTAAATTTAGTTTTCTTTATTTTAAAAATTGAGTGCTGAAAAAATTGAGTGCTAAATACAATTTTCACAAATTAGGAAGGTAACAAATGCAAAGCTATCTTGCCTAGTAACCAGTATAAGATTTTTTAATTCTGTTTGATTAAACTTCTAAATAAAACTTTTATTCTTCATACTTAAAATATATAATCAAATAGTGGCAACAGAGAATATACAAACCAAATTGCTAAAAGTTTGTAAATTGAAATCCAAGAGAAAATGTTGACAGAATCGAACACATCTTGCACAAAAAATCATCTTGAAAAGATATAAACAAATTATTCTTATTAGTCTATGAGATCAAAGGAAACAAGAAAATGTTAATTATAAATTCAGAGGAATTTTAGAATTCTAAAAGCAACCAGGGTAGTGAAACTTATGCCCTAGAGAATCTGTATATAACTGAAGATAGTCAAATTAACTGTTTCTGGATGAAGTTTGCTTTAAAAATGGTAAATAAAATATTGAAATGCCTCAAGGCACATTTTTCCCCCTGAGGCTTGGCCATTTTCTATTTCTGTCTCATACTTTTCACTTTAAAGAGCTCAATATTAATGTCAATCAAATATGCTCCACATCAATATCATAATCATTAAAATCAAACCTAAAATTATGTGACCAGAAAGTTGATGTTCTTTATTCTATTTTTTTCCTGCTGTCATGGAAAACATTTCTTATTTTGCCCAGCCCTATTTTGCTATTATTTGGCAGATTACTGTCCCTATCTCTATAGAAAAAAATTAACATATGCATTGAAAATTTAATATTCCAAAAACTGTGTCCATTTTTTAAGGATCTCTGTGTGTATATATACATATATATGTATATATACACACATATATATATGTACACACACACACACATATATATATATGTGTGTGTGTATATATATATATATATATATATATATATATTCTTGTAGATCTGGGAAGTGAACCCAGGGGCGTTCCACTACTGAGCTACATTCCAGCCTTTTTTATTTTATATTTTGAGATAGAGTCTCCCTAAGTTGCTGGGGTTGGCCTTGAACTTGTGATCCTTCTGCCTCAGTCTCCTGAGTAGCTGGGAATGCAGGCATGTACCACCATGCACAGCAAGGAAATATATTTTAATTGTACTAATCATGAAAAATGAAAATTATGTATACAGAAATATACAAATTTATTGCCTTCCATATTGACAACAATAGAAAAGAGATATACATTATTATTAATATTAGGAAAGACATGAAACTTTTGTTTAAAATAATATACAATGCATTTTAATCACATAGTTTCCATCTTTATTCATTCTACTTTAGATCCATGTGATTCTTCACCCTCAGTGTTTTTATTTGCATTCTTCTAGGCTATAAGAAATCATCATATTCCATTTCATGTAGACTACATTTTTGCTACTATAGAAGATGAAAAATCTTTCATTTAATGAATTAGGCCTTTCCAATGTAAATGTTTTCAGTTATTAACTTATTTAAGGGTAATTTCACTTATTTAAAGGTAATGTTCATTGTGTATTATGGAGAAGAGATCACAGAGAAACTACAATACTTTAATGAGATACACTCTGAGTTGTTTTCCTTTAAGTTAAGTCTTACAATGGTACCCATTAAATCTAATTTCAATGTAAGACACCTTATCATGTTGTTCCATTTATATGTATTTGTATTAGTTGTATGTAGTGCTACTGTAATCTTTAATATAAACATGTGGCAATTGTTAAAATAATATGATTCTTCTCATTTCTTCTCACTTGATATCTAACCCTCAGATTTCAAGTGAGAAATAAATCACCGTTTTTATACCAAAGTTTGAATGACATGATTGAGATATGAAGTTTTATTAAGTTCTCTTAGAAGTTCAAAGTAATTGAAATAATTCAAAAACAAAGAGGCTTTGTGGAGTTTAAGTATTTAGATACAATAAGCTTGATAAATGTTATGGTATACTTTTCATTTTTCTTATCTATGTGTTTGCCTATATAATACCAATCATTCAAATTTATATCTTCTGTATCTGAATGATACATCTACCCAGGTACATACCAAGTATTTCAGATTATAAAAAAAGTCCTATTGCCTCCAAAAGAATAAATTGTTTCCCATGATATACCTTAATAGTTCCATCATGAAATGTTCCCTATTTGGAAAGAGGGTATTGAAAAAGACTATTTGGTTGATTGAGCAGATAGAACCTGATGAACAACCAAGTGAAAATATCACATGTATTTGTAAACATTTTCTTGTCTTTTAAGGGGAAATTAAGAAAAATAATTGCAAACTCAAGAATTTTACCATGTCATACAGTACATCTTATGACCCAAATAACATAAGCCATTCTGCTTGTCAACACCATTTTTCTGAATTTTCTTGAATGATTTATATGTGATATAGGGATACATGGTAAATATCATCTATGTTTAAAAGCCTCCTAAGGTCAAGAAGAAGGATAAACATCTAATGACAAAAATTTAAGGGGCTGAGGTTGTAGCTTAGTGGTAGAGCACTTGCCTAGCATGGGTGAGGCACTGGGTTTTTTCCTCAGCACCACATAAAAATAATAAATAAAAATAAAGTATTGTGTCTGCCTACAACTAAAAAATATTTAAAAAATTAAAAGAATTATTTAAAGATCATCTTTGAGGGGAATAAATCTGACACTAAAAAAAAAGTACTTATTGAGCACATAATATATGCAACAATTGTACTGATTTCTGGGATTTATCTGAATGATTTATAGTCTATTACATAGCTTGCAGTCTGCTGGGAGATAAGGATATAAGGAGCTATCTTCAGTCCCATGCAAA
>PVHX01022808.1:0-18015 GCA_004024805.1 Geosciurus inauris
GCACCAGGGACTGAACTCAGGGGCACTCGACCACTGAGCCACATCCCCAGCCCTATTTTGTGTTTTATGTAGAGACAGGGTCTCACTGAGTTGCTTAGTGCCTCGCCATTGCTGAGGCTGGCTTTGAACTCGCGATCCTCCTGTCTCAGCCTCCCTAAGTGCTGGGATTACAAGCGTGAGCCACCGCGCCCGGCTCTGCCTCATTTTTTTAGTTGTTGCAGATGACTTCATTTTTTGTGGGCTGATACTTGGACACATTTTATGATCAAGAAAACAGCAATGATGCCTGGCGTGGTGGTGCACGCCTGTAATCCCAGCAGCTCAGGAGGCTGAGGCAGGGGGATGGAGAGTGCAAAGGCAGCCTCAGCAACTTAGCAAAATCTTGTCTCTAAGCAAAAATATAAAAAAGCTGGGCGCGGTGGCACACGCCTGTAATCCTGGCACTTTGGGAGGCTGAGACTGGAGAAACGCGAGTTCAAAGCCAGTCTCAGCAAGGGCGAGGCGCTAAGCAACTCAGTGAGACCCTGTCTGTACATAAAACACAAGATAGGGCTGGGGATGTGGCTCAGTGGTCCAGTGTCCCTGAGTTCAATCTCCAGTACCAAAAAAATAAAAAAGGGCTGGGGATGTGGCCCAGTGGTTGAGCACCCCTGGGTTCAATCCCTTGTGCTAAAAAAAGAAAGAGTGAAAAAGAAAGCAGCAAGATACTTTTCAGAAATATGGGAGTGACGTTTGAGATTATGAAGTTTGTTTTACATGCTACTGTTTTATACAAATCTTTGAATCGCCTTTAAAATAGATTTATTGAGATGATTCAGGAATATGGAAAGTGGGAAGAAATACTTCAGAAATATGGAGCATGGGCCTTCCTAAAATATACACCTCACTTTTCTCATTCAGAATCAAACTGATGGCTGAAGGCGAATTGAAGGATATGGAACAGTTTTTTGATGACCTTTCAGATTCTTTTTCTGGAACTGAACCAGAGGTTCACAAAACAAGTGTAGTAGGTATGAAACTCTTGTAAGAAGAGCAGAGAGTATTTTCATTGAAGTGAGCAGCTTTCTAAGTGACATCTTTACTTTGCTTTATCTGTGAAAAACGTAGGGATATTAGACATGTTATGGTTTGTATTTATTGCCTTACCATTTAAAAATTGATTTTTAAGAATAATTGTGGAAAAGTACCTTGTGTTTTTCTGTAATAGTCAGAGTCCGAGCCTGGTTCTGGGGTTTTTAGGGTTTGCCAGCTCTTTCTTACAGTTCTCTGGATCACTTGCCTGCATTGTGCAACTGTAAGTGAGGGTCACCAACCAAACTTACGAAGAAAGGTAAGTAAAAATATATTATTGTTTCAGTATATAAAATGAAGACATACTTTTTTTTTTTTTTTTAATGCTGTTCTGTTAGCTTCGTATCCATGCTCCATCTCTCTGGGGTTTTTTGCATGGTAATTTTTATATTAATCAACATCAGGTATTTATTGATCTTCTCCTTTGTGCCAGGCTCTGGATATACAAGGTAGACATGAATTTTCCTCTAATGGAGATTATGTTTTGGTGGGGGAAACCAGATGGCAAAAAGTAAAGAAATAAGATGATTTCAGATAGTTAGAACAACCATGAAGAAACTAAACTAGAGGCTATCAGGGGTGAAAATGGAGTAACGGGGATGGGAGGACTGAGCCCCAAATAAGAAGAGACCAGCATTGTAAGAATGAGGGAAGAATATTCTAGGAGGAGGAAACAGCACCTGCAGGTGTCTCTTTTTGGTTCTTGTGAAGGAAGGATTGTGTCACATAGTCATTGCCATCCTGTACCTGGATTAGCTAATGCTTTCATCTTGTCTGTGGTCTTATTTTCTAGGTTTATTTCTGCGTCACATGATCTTGGCCTACAGTAAGCTTTCTTTCAGTCAAGTGTTTAAACTGTACACTGCCCTTCAACAGTACTTCCAAAATGGTGAGAAAAAGACAGTGGAGGATACTGATATGGAACTGACGAGTAGAGAGGAAGGAGAAAGAAAAATGGAAAAAGAAGAACTTGATGTATCTGTAAGGTAACTATGCAATTTTCCAATTTCAGTGTATTGTTCTTTCCTGAGAGGCCCTGACTGGTAGTATTCATTATATCAGAGTGGATTAACAATAATTTAGTGAAATGCCTAGTGGATTTTACTGAATGCCTCCTAGGGTCCAGGCATTGGGGAAGTGGTATCACTGTTCACTTAGCTGTTCAGGCTTGAATCTAGGGGTGTCCTTGGTTCCTCCCTACCCTTCAGCCTGAATGGAATTCAGTCCCTCTGCAGGTCCACTGAGTCCTTCCTTCCCAACATGGTCTGATCATGTTCATGCCTCATCACCACTAACGCCCTGAGAGTCAGCACCAGGTCTCCACTGCATGTCTTCACCAGCTTCCTCACTGGTCTCTTGTCTCCCTGCAGTCCGTCCTTCATGCAGTTCCTGGGGAACCTGTAAGAACATGAATCAGGTCATTGTACTCTTCTGCCCCAAACCCTTCATTGACTGTCATTGGAATTCAGACAGAAATCCAAGCTTGCTTTGGCTCCTGGGACTGCCTGACCTGGCCTTGCAGTCTTCTCTGATCTCTTTCTCTTTGCTCTCCCCTTCACTCTTGGCAGTCTGTCTGGCTTTCTTTTGGTTTCTTCAGTACCCCAGACCAGTCTGTCACAGGTTTCCTGGAATATTCTTTTTTGGTTTTTCACCTGGTTTGTTCAATTTATCAGAACTCAGCCCGGATGTCCTCAGACAGGCCTCCCCTGACTTTCAGTTTCACTTCCTTCACAGTTCTCATCACCAGAGAGCCTTTTTAATTTTCTTACTTGTTTAACTCTTTCTCCTGCCTTCTCACGCCTTTAGAGCTAAGACTCTTCTCTGCCTTATTTCACCACGTTGTCCCTAGTGCTTAGCTTAGTGTCTTTACATTGCTTATCAGTGTCTGTGAATATGGGGTGGATGGATGCAGCAGAGAATCAAGATATATAATCCACTGCCCATACTGGTGACTGCTCCAGGAATACAATTTTATTGCCTTCTTTCCCTTTGCTGTCACACCTGCCTTCTCCCCAGGCACTGGTACTGGGACCACCTTCTGTACGAACTACTTGTGCTTGGCAGTGAAAGCATTTATTTATAGGTGCGCGTGCGCACTCACACACACAGATATTCCCTGCTCTCAAGGAGCCTACAGTCTGGTAAGGAAGACTCGAGAGTAAACTGATGGTTACAATACAGTGTGGGCAGAGCTCTGAGCGCAGTGAGCGCCTCCTGCTCTAAGTAGGCTGGCTAGCCCCCCTGAGTGGTGGGGGACAACACTATGTATAGGCAGAAATGCCTCCCATCTCTGAGTGGCCTGTGTACTGTCATGTGATTTGTTCAGCATATGCTGGAACCGAGAAGAGAGTAGTACTAGTAAGTGCTTCTGAAAACTCATTTCTCCCCAGGTGCTTACAAGTGCTTCTTACCTGGTGGAAAGAGTGCAGCTTAGGCTGAATCTGGCCCAGGAATCACACCACTGGGTATGCATGCTGGCTTCTCTGCTTACTGTCTGTGAGACCCTGGGCAAATGACTTACCTTCTCTATGTTTCGAACTCCTCTTCTACAAAATGGGGTTCATACCACCTCAGAGGGGTGTTATAAGAATTAATTTAGTTGGGGCTGTGGCTCAGTGGTAGAGCGCTTGTCTAGCATGCGTGAGGCACTGGGTTCGATTCTTAGCACCACATATAAATAAATAAAATAAAGGTCTATCAACAACTAAAAAATATATATATATAAAAAAGAATTAATTTAGTTTATATTCATTATTTAAAACTATGGATAGTAAATTCAAAGTGTTCCGTATATGTTAACTATTACTCTAACTTCTTTCAGTTAATTCCACTAAGCAGTGCCTCTGTGCTACAGTGTAATCCTTGTTCTGGTTACTTTATTTGCTTAGAGTAGGGAAGTGTCACTTTGGAAATGTTAAAGTTTAGACTTTCTTGTTTTTGTTTTTGTTTTTTTTGTACCAGGGATTGAACTCAGGGGTACTCAACCACTGAGCCACATCCCCAGCCCTATTTTTTTTTGGCAGCGAGGATTGAACTCGGGGGTACTGGACCTGAGTTGCATAGTTTGCTGCTTTCCCATCCCACAATGAAATTATTCCTGTTTGAAAATGAGAATCCAATTATTACTTTAGCTGTGAGGAAATATTCATAGCCATATTCCCAGCCCTTTTTTTTTAATGTAGAGTTGCTTTGCACCTCGCCGTTGCTGAGGCTGGTTTTGAACTCGTGATTCTCCTGTCTCAGCCTCCCCAAGTGCTGGGATTACAGGTGTGAGCCACTGCGCTCGGCTCCTATTTTTTGTGTTTTATGTAGAGATAGGGTCTCACTGAGTTGCTTAGTGCCCGCCCTTGCTGAGGCCGGCTTTGAACTCTTCCTGTCTCAGCCTCCCAAAGTGCTGGGATTGCAAGTGTGAGCCACCGCGCCCGGCTGACTCTTCTTTATTTTGGCTTTTCTTAAACTGATCTGAATTTAATTTAATTTAATTAGTTGGTTGGTGGTACTGGGGATTGAACACAGGGTGCTTTACCACTGAGCTGCATCACCAGCCTTTTTTATTTTTATTTTTATTTTTTATTTAAAAAAATTTTTTTTTCTTTAGTTGTAGATGGACATGTCTTTATTTTATTGGTTTGTATGTGGTGCTGAGGATCGAACCCAGGGCCTCACGCATGCGAGGCAAGCGCTCTACCACTGAGCTACAATCCCAACCCCACCAGCCTTTTTTATTTTTATTCGGAGACAGGATCTCACTAAATTGTCCAGGCTGGACTTGAACTTTAGCTCCTCCTACCTCAGTCTCTGAGTTTTTGGGATTACAGGTGTGCGCCCTGTGCTAATTTAATTAGGTTTAACTGCATCTTTTTTTCCCCTGATTTAAGAATTAATTTATGTACATGTAATTCAGTATATTAACTGTAAAGGTATGTTTTCAGAAAGTAGTGTACCTTTAGTAACCTGAATTTCATCATGAAAATTAAAGAAACATTATTTGAATATAAATCCAATAGTTAAAATTCTTTCTCCCAAAATAAATTGTTTTGTGAGAGAATTTTTTTAACTGTATGAAAAGGAAGATCCCAGTTTTCTCTTTCTATGATTTTTTTTTTGGGGGGGGTGGGCAGTGCTGGGGATTGAACCCAGGGTCTCATGCATGCCAGGCAAGTGCTCTACCACTGAGCTCCATTCTCAGCCCTTTTGTGATCTTTTCTGTTGTTTTATTGCATTATGAGAAAGCCTTTCCTTCCTCCTTCCTACCCTCCCGTTCTTACAGTTATTGGAATGTTTTGAAGTCTTTTCAGGGAACTTATTTTTCTTGCCTTAGAAATTTCTATTCAAGTTAGAACTGTAATCCCAGCACTTAGGGAGGCTGAGACAGGAGAATCGCGAGTTCAAAGCCAGCCTCAGCAACGGTGAGGTGCTAAGCAACTCAGTGAGACCCTGTCTCTACATAAAACACAAAACAGGGCTGGGGATGTGGCTCAGTGGTCGAGTGCCCCTGAGTTCAATGTCCAGTACCAAAAAGAAAAAAGAAAATCCATTTACGGAAGGGACAGATGGAGAGTTAACTTGCGGGTGGTTTGTGGGCTATGGTTGCTATGCACAGTTCTTGTGTCCTGCAGTAGGAGCACAGGCCTGTGGGATTACGCCACATGAGCTTGTTGTGAAGGCTGGTAGGCTGCAGGCTATTCCAGCCACCTCTTCTGTGGGCTTTTACAAGAACCTTACAAATGTGGGAATTGTCTAGTATTTCATCAGTGGCTTAGTATCACTCTCCCGAACTCATTAATTTATTCAACAAGTATTTATTGCATGCATCCTGTATGTGAACCACTATGCTAGGTGCTGTGTGTCTGCAAAGAGGAGAAAGTCCCTGTCTTCATGTAGTTATGTTGGATTGGACAGATAATAGAGTGTAAATATGTAATTTCAGAGAGTGTCAACGTATTGAAAAATGAAATGGGAGACAGGGCTATAGAGTGACTGGGGGTAGGGGAGCTGTTAGAGAAGGTCTCTTAAGATTGGGAGCTAGGGGGCTGGGATTGTGGCTCGATGGTAGAGCGCTTGCCTCGCATGCATGAGGCACTGGGTTCAATCCTCAGCACCACATAAAAATAAATGAAGATATTGTATCCATCCACAACTAAAAAAAATTAAAAAAAAAAAAAAAAAAGATTGGGAGCTAGGTGTACTGACACAGGGACAAACTGACATGGCTGGAACAGAGCACAGTGCAGCCTGAGCATTAGAGGTTTTGTTTTTGTTTTGGTACTGGAGAATGAACCCAGGGATGCTGTACCACTGAGCTACACCTGCAGTCCTTTTTATTTTTTATTTTGAAACAGGGTCTAAATTGTTTAGGGGCTTGTTAAGTTGCTGAGCCTGGCTTTGAACTTGGGATCTTCCTGCCTCAGCCTTCCAAATTGCTGGGATTATAGGCATGTGGCACTACACCTGGCCTATTTTTATGTTTTGTTTTTTTTTTATACTTATATAATCCTGTACAGAGAGACATTTTTTCAGAGTCATGTGGCAAAGTGGTATTTTTCACACTTTGCTCTCAATATAAGATTATTTTATTTGTACAAATACGGATTTTTTGAGTCTATGTGTTTTTTGTTTGTTTGCTTGTTTTTTCAGAGCTGAGGATTGAAACCAAGGTCTTGTGCATGGTAAGCAAGTGCTATACCACTGAACTACATACCCAGTCCTGGAGTCCAGATTTATTTATTTATTTTTAAAGTTCTTTTTTTTTTTTTTTTTTATTTTTTAGTTGTAGGTGGACACAATATCTTTATTTTATTTTTATGTGGTGCTGAGGATCGAACCCAGTGCCTCCCATGTGCTAGGCGACCACGCTACCACTGCGCCACAACCCCAGCCCCTGGAGTCCAGATTTATAGTAGTACACTTCTTGTTTATCAGTTTTATGTAATCTGAACTGCTAAACAAATAGTGATTTCTGAGGAAAAGCTTCTTTTTCCTTCTCTTTAATGGAGGACCATCTTTTCTCTCTGGCAAGGAGTTACAAACTCTTCATTTATTCATTCATTTCTCAAACATTGAGTGCCTGATGTGTGCCAATGCACTGGGTGTACTGGGTAATTGCCTGCAGCACGGGTGAGGAACAGCTATGGTGGTGATGCATAGGTGCCACGATGGGCATCACTAGGAGAGGTGAGATCTCAAATGAGGGATGGCAGGAAAAATTCCTGGAGGATGTGACTCTGGAGTTAGTCCAGCAGTGCTTGGGAGAGGGGCACTGAGGCTGAGGCGGCAGTGGAAGCTTCTTGTTGCATTGGGTGCATGTAAGGACTAGAATGTAGGAAAGCGGGAGGCAGGACGTCTCCTAATGCACCACTCGTCCCTGGCTAAGCTTCATTTTGGAAGATGATGGGATATTTCTGAATGGCTTTACATCACAGGTAGTATGACAGGCATTTTAGAAAGGAAGCTGTGTAGAATTTAGGTCTGTATTTCTATAGATTATCTTGTATGGACTTTGGCAGGTCATTCAACATCGTGTTTTTTTCAATAAATTTTAATGTAAAATATAACTGACATAAAATTTGCCATCTTAACCATCTTAAGTGGTAAAAAGTGTAGTGGCATTAAGTACATTTGTAAGTTGTATTACCATCACCAACATCCATCTCCATAATTTGGATTTTTGGCACTGGAGCCTCACATGTGCTATACTTCAAGCTTCTGTAATTCTTTTTATCTTGTAAAACCTATACCTATTAAATAATAACCCTCCATTCCACCCTCCCCCCCCAAACCCCTCGCAACTACCATTCTGCTTTCTACCTATTATTTTGATGATCCTAAGTACTACATGTAAGTAAAATCATATGGTATTGGTCTTATTGTGATTGATTTATTTCACTAATTAAAAAAATATCCTCAGGATTCATCCGTGTTGAGGCACATGCCTGAATTCCCCCCTTTTTTTTTTTTGGTAGTGGGGATTGAACTCAGGGGTACTCAACCACTGAGCCACATCCCCAGCCCTATTTTGTGTTTTCTGTAGAGACAGGGTCTCACTGAGTCACTTGGTGCCTCGCCGTTGCTGAGGCTGGCTTTGAACTCGCGATTCTCCTGTCTCAGCCTCTCTAAGTGCTGGGATTACAGGCTTGAGCCACTGCGCCCGGCTCTGAATTTCCTTTTTAAGGTTAAATAACACTTCATTGTATGTATATAGTACATTTTATCTGTTTATCTGTTGCTAGACACTTGAGTTACCTCCATGTTTTGACTGTAGTGAATAATGCCACTGTGAGCATGGGTGTGCAAATATCTACTCTGAGTCCCTCCTTTCAGTTTTGGAAGTGGAATTGCTGGATCATACGGTGAAAACATGCCTGAGAAGACAGAATTATTTTAAAGTTTTTGAACTCTTTTTATGCAAGAATCTATATGACTTTGTAAATATTATCATTTTTACTCTTGCTTAATTTTTTTACTATTTTTACTGTTTTCCAGGGAAGAAGAGGTATCTTGCAGTGGACCTCTGTCTCAAAAACAAGCGGAATTTTTTCTTTCTCAGCAGGTGTGTTAATTCTGTAAATTATCATGAATTTTAAAAATTTTTGTGACATTTTGTGTCATGGCATATGCCTGTGATGTTGGTAGGTTTTTTAGTGAATCTTCATTATCCTTGATTATTGGTCCTACCTTTTCCACTAACAGTGTAGTTGTAACTATGTGTCCCTTCTTATTTTCTGTGATTTTGTTTTTCTATTAACATTATAATGCAGGTTCCTTTAGTAATAGTATGTGACTAATTAATAGTCCAGAAACACATGAGTCAGAAGACCTCCTTCTCTTCTCCCAATATTTATTTATTTATTTATTTAAATATTTTTTTAGTTGTAGATGGACACAATGTCTTTATTTTATTGTTTTGTACGACACAATGTCTTTATTTTATTGTTTTGTACGTGGTGCTGAGGATTGAACCCAGGGCCTCACGCATGCGAGGCAAGTGCTCTACCACTGAGCTACAATCCCAGCCCCCCAACATTTTTTTTTAAATATTTATTTTTTAGTTGTAGGTGGACTGAATATCTTTATTTTATTTTTATGTGGTGCTGAGAATCGCTAGACTCGAACCCAGTGCCTCATGCGTCCTAGGTGAGCACGCTACCACTGCGCCATAATCCCAGCCCCCCAACATTTATTTTTTATGGACATTTTCATGTATAAAGAAAAGTAAAAAAGCATTTTATGATAAATATCCATAAGCCTATCACCTTTATCCCACAGTTAATATTTCACTCTGTTTACCTACCTGTCTTCTAGTCAGTTATAAATACCTACCTGTCTTCTAGTCAGTTATAAATATCTACCCATCCTCTATCTGATTTCAATAAGATTTCATCTTTATTTTTTTTGCAGTACTAGGAATTAAATCTAGGAGTACTTTACCACTGAGCTACATCCCCAGGCCTTTTTATTTTTTATTTTGAGACATGGTCCAATAAGTTGCCATGCTGGCCTTAAACCTGTGACCCTCCTGCCTCAGCTTCCCAAATTGCTGGGGTTACAGGACCTGTGCAGCCACACCCAGCTTTATCTTATGGTTTGATGTATTGCAAGTTGCAGGCATCAGTATGCTTCGATACAAGCATTTCTTTTTTTATTTTTAATATATCTTTTTATTTTTATTATTTTTATGTGGTGCTGAGTATCAAACCTAGTACCTTACATGTGCTAGGCAAGTGCTGTACCCCTGAGCTACACCCCTAGCCATACGATTCTTGTTGCTGCTTTTGAGCCACATGTTTTCATTTTCTTGGTAACATAAGCTGAACATTTTTTCTTCTGTTATTTTCAGTATAGGATTTTTATTTTTTGCTAATTTTGTTAATTTCTTTCCGGTTAGGTGCAGTGGTACATGCCTATAATCCCAGCAATATGGGAGGCTGGGGCAGGAGGATGGCAAGTTTGAGGTCAGCTTCAGCAGTTTAATGAGACCTTAAGTGATTTAGTGAGACTGTGTTTCAAAATAAAGAATGAAGCCGGGCACGGTGGCGCAAGCCTCTAATCCCAGCACTTTGGGAGGCTGAGACAGGAGAATCCTAAGTTTAAAGCCAGTCTCAGCAATGGCGAGGCGCTAAGCAACTCAGTGAGACCCTGTCTCTACATAAAACACAAAATAGGGCTGGCGATGTGGCTCAGTGGTCAAGTACCCCTAAGTTCAATCCCCAGAACCAAAAAAAAAAAGAATGAAAAGCCAGGTGCAGTGGCACGCATCTGTAATCCCACCACTTTGGGAGTCTGAAGCAGGAGAATTGCGAGTTCAAAGCCAGGCTTAGCAATGATGAGGTGCTGAGCAACTGAGAGACCCTGTCTCTAAGTAAAACACAAAATAGGGCTGGAGATGTGGCTCAGTGGTCGAGTGCCCCTGAGTTCAATCCCTGGTACCAAAAAAGAAAGAAGAAAAGGGCTGGGGACGTGGCTTAGTGGCAAAGCACTTCTGGGTTCAATACCCAGTACCCCCATCCTGCCCCAAAATTTTGTTTCTGTAGAAAGATATAACATTTAGATATAGATAAAATTTATGTAATCACTTCTGCAGATTAATTTCAGATGGATTAGAAAAGCCCACCTACTTGGTGGTTAACTCTGAGGAAAAAAATGTTTGTCAGCTGCATCCTCCCCTCACCCTCATATCTCATTACAGTACAGATGGATTAAAGAGTTAAATGTGAATACTTAAAGCTATAATTAGAACTGGAGGAACTACATATTAACTTTTTAACTGATGTGGGTGGGGAAAGACTTTCTAAACATAAAAGCTGTGGAAGAAAACAAGTAGAAGACCATTTGCTTTTTCAGCATAAAAATTAATGTGTGTGTCGTAACATGTTCTAACAAAATTGGAAGGCAAGCAACAAAATGTGAAAGCATTTGCAATAAATTGAATGAAAGGGTTAATATTTTAGAAACGATTTTCAAAGACTATTTGATGATGAGACAGTTTAAAATGTTAGTATTTTACGAACAGGAAGTAAAATTATGTCATATTCTCATCTTGTTAAAAATGTATGTATATATGCATGTACATCCACATAAGCACATACACATTTATAATCACAGGGAAAAGTAGGATAAGATACACTGAAGTATTAATATTATTTTTGTGTGGTAGGATTATAGATTTTTGTTCTGTACCTTTTCCATAGTTTTGGAATTTTCTATAAATGATATAATGAATTAAAAGTGGAATGAGGGCTGGGATTGTGGCTCAGTGGTAGAGCGCTTGCCTTGCATGCGTGAGGCACTGGGTTTGATCCTCAGCACCACATAAAAATAAAGATATTTGTGACCATCTACAACTAAAACAAATATTAAAAAAAAAAAAAAGTGGAATGAGAAATCATTACTACTTTTGGAAAAAACTTCTCTAGACAAAATTGGAATAAATTGTCTATAAATTCATGAAGCATTTAGTTTGAAACTAGTTTTCTACACATGTATTAGCTTTGCATCACTGTAATGAAATACCTGACACAGGCTACTTAAGTAAAGAGAGGTTTATTTTGGTTCACTGTTCTGGAGTTTGAAGTCAAAGATCAGGTGGCCTTGTTGGTTTGGGCTTCTAGTGAGGGGCACATATCATGTTAGGAATGTATGCTGGTGGTCACATCTCACCAGAAAACAGAAAGATGAGGAAATAGACTGAGATACCATTATTCCACTATCCCCTTTAAGGGCATGCTCTGAATGACCTAAGTACTAGGCCTAGTCTTTTAAAGTCTTCCCTGCAGCATTGCCAACCTGGGGACCATGGCTTTAGCATGTGGACATTCAGCATCCAAACTGTCACAACATGATTTGTATAATTGTTATTGATATCACCCATATGAAACAGCTAGGGGTGGGATGGGGCACTGGATGCCACAGGTCACTTTGCAAGTAAACACTGCAGTTAGAAGGATAAGCAAACACATTGCTTGCCTGGAAGGAGCTTACTGTCCTGGAAGGGTCAGACTGGCCATTTTAATGTGGTCTAATAGGTGCTACAGGAAGGGAAAGTGCAGAAGGCTTTTAATATCTAGTCTAGAAAGTGATAGAAGCTTAAGGGCTCTCAGTGGAAAAGAAAATCATCAAGTGATCCTAGTTAGTATGTATTTTCATGTTTATTAACCATATCTTTTTACTGAGTTGACATTTTTAAATTTCAGGCTTCTTTGTTAAAGAATGATGAGACTAAAGCCCTCACTCCAGCTTCCTTGCAGAAAGAATTGAACAATTTGTTGAAATTTAATCCTGATTTTGCTGAAGCGGTGAGTCTTTTCTGGAATTTTTTGCTGAGTTGGAAGAAGGTCAAGGCTGGTATATTAAATAGCCACACAATTGAGGATCAGTCTTAGCACTGGCCTAAATTCTTGAAAGAAATATTGGTAAGAAACAGCACAAGTTGCAAAGCTTCTCCCACCCTCCCATAGCTATAGGGCATTGCTTAGCTTTTGATGTTATTGCATTCATCATCTTTCTGATGATGTGCACTTTGGACAGATGATGATAGAAAAGATTGATCAAAAAAAGAAAAGTTCAATCCCTAATACCAAAAAGAAAGAAAAGGTTTTGGGGCTGAAAATCTCTTTTTCTTTCTTTTCCTCAACTTTTTTGTTGTTACTGTTTGTTACTGAGGACTGAACCTAGGGTGCTTAACCACTGAGCTACATCCCTAGCCTTTGTTATTTTTTCTTATTTATTTATTTAGGTGCCGAGGATTTAACTCAGGGGCACTCAACCACCGAGCCACATTCCCAGCTCTGTTTTGTGTTTATTTAGAGACAGGGTCTCACTGAGTTGCTTAGGGCCTTGCTAAGTTGCTGAGGCTTGCCTTGAACTTGTGATCATGTTGCTCCAGCCTCCCGAGTTGCTGGGATTGTAGATGTGCAATACTGCATCCATTCATCAGCATTTTTTATCACCCCCTTATTCCACCCATACTAGGGATTGAACCCAGAAGTGCACTACCACTGAACTACATCCCATCCTTTTTTATTTTATTTTGAGACAAAAGTCTTGTTGAATGCCCAGACTGGCCTTGAGCTTGTGATCCTCCTGCCTCAGGCTTCTAAGGTGCTGGGATTACAGGTGTGCACCACCATGCTCAGGTCTTTTTCCTTAAATTTTCCAATAATTTAATTCCTTAGGATTTTTCTGAAAACTTTTCTTAGTGATATCTGGGTTTGACATCAGAGTTTATTTATATGTGGAAATATGCCCATTTTCCTTTGTTGCAAATTAACAAGAAATTTGATTCAGTGATTCAAAACAAAGTAAGTAATTACAGTAACTCACTGTGTTTTAACTTGGGCATTTAGAAAAATTAATTTTTCAGTTTTCACAATATTTAGATTTGAGCTTAAAATGTTCCTCAGTACCTGAATTAGGTGAGGCCTGCTGTGCTTGTGTATCATTCATGGGTCCTAATGCAACCAGAGGTGTAATGGATATATATTTAGGATAAAACTGACATAAACACTAATGGAACTCCCGATTTTCATTTATGGACTGCCTCTGGGGCAACTGTGCTAGCTCCTATTGGGAAAAGATTAAGCTAAACCTTGACTTTTCTCAAGGGTAGGGGAGATAACAGGTGTCCAGCCAGTGATACTCTCCACAGTAGTCTTGCACCAGAGGAAGAAGAACTTTTAAAAATATGTGGATTATTTCTTGTTTTAGCATTACCTCAGCTACTTGAACAACCTCCGCGTCCAGGATGTTTTCAGCTCAACACACAGCCTCCTTCATTATTTTGACCGCCTGATTCTCACTGGAGCTGAAAGTAAGAGTAACGGGGAGGAGGGCTATGGCCGGAGCTTGAGATACGCTGCTCTGAACCTGGCTGCTCTGCACTGCCGCTTCGGTCACTAGTAAGTTTATAGATTTTGTCCATGCAGGCATTGGAAAAACAGACTCGCAAATGTTGATTGAGAGGTGCTTTTAAAAAATAATGTATTTTGGGGTCTGGGGCTGTAGCCCAGTGGCAGAGCACTTGCCTCGCATATGTGAAGCACTGGGTTCAATTCTTAGCACCACATAAAAATAAACAAATAAAATAGAGGCATTCTATACAACTACAAAAAAAATTTTTTTTTAAATTGTATTTTTTAAAAATAATAAGAAATAATCCCAGCATTTAGGGAGGCTAAGATAGGAGAATCGTGAGTTCAAAGCCAGCCTCAGCAACGGTGAGGTGCTAAGCAACTCAGTGACACCTGTCTCTACCTAAAATACAGAATAGGGCTGAGGATGTGTTCAGTGGTTGAGTGCCCCTGAGTTGAATCTCCAGTACCAAAAAAAAAAAAAAAGAAGAAAGAAAGAAAAGAAGGTCTTCAACTTAATTTAACTTTTCACTGACTTCAAAGAGTGAATGGACAGCTGGGCGCAGTGGCGCACACCTGTAATCCCAGCACTTCGGGAGGCTGAGACAGGAGAATCGCAAGTTCAGACCCAACCTCAGCAAAGGCAAGCCACTAAGCAACTCAGTGAGACCTTGTCTCTACATAAAAGACAAAATAGGGCTGGGGATGTGGCTCAGTGGTTGAGCACCCCTGAGTTCAATCCCTGGTACCAAAAAAAAAAAAAAGAATGAATGGACCCTTTTTCACTTGTTAATGAAAGCCTTCTACTTAAGAAGTCCGCCCCCTGGTGTTAACTACTTAGCATTACTGCCTTAGTGCCCAGCCTCTGGATTCATTACTTCTGAGAACAGCACAGCCATTCAGTGAAAAGGAAATTAGGTAATTAGGCCATAAATCCCCAGAAGAGATTTTTGGAGGTAATAATGAGGCTTTAAAAGCTATTTTAGTATTTTAAACGGTGAAAAGGAAGTTTTTCCTCTATTGGATGAAAGACTGCACATGCTTGCTAAAAGCCATAAGTTTGCTTTTGGATGGAGTCCAGGCAGCCAGTAAGGTGACATGAGTTTATTTTGTTGCTAAGCAATACCTGTATTTTTAATGAATAGGAAAATCAATTGTTATTTAGTAAATAGATAGATTTGAGTAACTTTCAAAATAGAGGCTATTTTGGAAATGAGGAAATAATGTAAATAATGGTAAAATGTAGGAAATAACTAATTGAATGAGTTATCTTGTCCCCCACACTCCACCCTGTGACTTTTTAATATTTAACAAAACTTGCTGGGCATGGTGGCACATGCCTGTAATCCCAGCGGCTCAGGAGGCCGAAGCAGGAGGATTGTGAGTTCAGAGCCAGCCTTAGCAACTTAACGAGGCCCTGAGTAACTCAGTGAGACCCTGGCTCTAAATAAAATACAAAAAAGGGCTGCAGGGCAGGGCACAGTGGCACACACCTGTAATCCCAGCAGCTCGGGAGGCTAAGACAGGAGGATAGCTTGTTCAGAGCCAGCCTCAGCAACTGTGAGGCACTAAGCAACTCAGTGAGACCATGTCTCTAAATAAAATACAAAATAATGCTGAGGATGTGGCTCAGTGGTTGACCGCCCCTGGATTCACTCCCCAGTATAGAAAACAAAAAGAAGAAAACTGTTACCTCTGCTATAGGCATCTTTGATTAGAGACTCTGGAGTGTGTTAATAGAAGAATGGTATTCAAAGTTTAAGAATTAAGACTTATGTGTGGCTCAGGAAGTACCCAGGGAATTGTGTTAATTTCTGGTTGTTAGATTTTATTTTACTTTATTATCATTTTTATTTATTTTTTGATAAGTCTTGCCGAGTTTCCCAGGCTGGCCTCACACCTGAGATTACAGACATGTGTCACCATGTCCTGCCTGGTTGTCTGGTTTTAAAAGAGATGTAGACAAGCTGGAGCTTTTATGGGGGACAGTCTTAAACAGTGTTGAGACCTTTAAAGCCAGGACACACAAATAATGTGAGAAAGATATGAGAATATTTAGGTTGGAGAAAATGTTAGCCAGTTATCTGTTAACATCTTCAGGTAGTGAAAGGTCATGTGAAAAAGACTTGGGCTGATTGAGCATGTGGCTGCCAGATAAGGTTGAGAGCTGGTGAGTGCCAGTTAAGGGCATAGTGCTTCATTTTAATATAGAAGTACCAGACGCGGTGGTACATATGTAGGATTCAGCTACTTGAGAACTACTGAGTGAGACCCTGACTCAAAATACAAAATGAAAAAGAGCTGGGGGTGTAGCTAAGTGATTGAGTACTTGCCTACCATATGTGAGGCCCTGGTTTCAGTCCCCAGTATGGGTGGGGGGGGTTCTCTATATAGAACTGGGCTGCTCAAGCCTAGGCCAGGAATGTCATCAAGGGAGTTCAGACAGGAGATTGATACTTGTAAATGTTTAAGGATACTCAAAAGTCCATGATTTTGTGACATTCCATAATATTTTATAATAACTAATTTTTATTTGCCTAGCTTTAATAACCTCTTGATCAATTTTTTTTTTTTTTTTTTTTTTTTTTTTTTTTTTTTTTTTTTTTTTTTTTTTTTTTTTTTTTTTTGTGGTGCTGAGGATAGAACCTCTAGTGTCTTGTGCATGCTGGCATACCCTTTATCACTGACATACATCCCTGGCAGCAAGGGCCTTTCATTATTTTATGTATTCATAAGTAATAGCAACACCATTTGTAATATTTATCAATAACTTCTTTCTTGCTTTCTTTTTTTAGTGGGGGAAGGTGTCTAGAGATTGAACTCAAGGGCACTTAACCACTGAGCCACATCCCCAGCCCTTTTTCTTCTTTAGTTTGAGACAAGGTCTAACTAAGTTGCTTAGGTCCTCACTGAGTTGCTAAGGCTGGCCTCGAACTCAAACTTGTGATCCTCCTCTTTCAGCCTCCCAAACTGCTGGAATTACAGACAAGTGCCACTACACTTGGCACCAATAACTTATTTCTGAGTTAAAAGCTGGTTTCCTGCCAGGTGCATGCCTGTAATCCCAGTGACTTGGGAGACTCAAGCAGGAAAATTGCAAATTGAATACTGGCAAAGACACTCAGCAATATAGTGAGGTCCTGTCTCAAAATAAAGGGCTAAGAATATAGCTTAGCTGTAAATCATCCCTGAGTTTAATCCCTAGTATCCAAAAATAAATACATAAAGCTTTCCGTAGGTTTAGAAATTTGTATACAGCCTCTTAGATACAAATAATCTTTTGGTCTGCAGAATTTGTGTTTACAATATTGTCAGTGGATAGACAGCTAATTGGATGAATACAAATAAGGAAAGGAGGGTATTTATTTATTCATGTATTTTTGGTGGTGCGGTACTGAGGATTGAACTTAGCGGCACTCGACCATTGATCCACATCCCCAGCCCTATTTGTTTTTTTTTTTTTAAATATTTATTTTTTAGTTGTAGGTGGACAGGATATCTTTATTTTATTTTTTATGTGGTGCTGAGGATCGAACCCAGTGCCTCCCGCGTGCTAGGCGAGCATGCTACCACTGCGCCACAATCCCAGCCCCCTATTTGTATTTTATTTAGAGACAGGATCTCACTGAGTTGCTTAGTGTCTCGCTTTTGCTGAGGCTGGCTTTGAACTCGTGATCCTCCTGCCTTGGCCTCCCGAGCCGCTAGGATTATAGGCCTGTGCCACTGCTACTGATGGAGGGTTTTTATTAATGTGTCGTTCTTCTCAATTTACTCATGTCCAGGCATACTTTTTTCCCCTGGTCCTGTACCTTTGGGCCTGTGTAAACATGTATCACTTGCTAAAAGAATTGTGGGGATTTCTTGAAAATGTTGTCTTCGTTTGTGGAGCATCTACCATGTACTAGGCACTGTTTTAGCTGCTAGGAATATGGAAGAGATAAAACAAACCAGCCTGTTACGGAGCTTATCATGGAGGAGATGGACACTATAGTCAGATAGCCGCTCAGCCTTCATCCGATTTCTGCTGACCTAATATTTGAACAGAGATTTAAAGGACTTATGGGAGTTGAGTGCTCTGTGGTGGAGATAGTGTTCATGT
>PVHX01022809.1:0-26970 GCA_004024805.1 Geosciurus inauris
CCACTTATAGTGTGAACTTGGGTGAGGTTCTGATTTCTACTTTCTGAAGATTAAGTGAAACAATATCTGAAAGCTCGTGGCACATAATAGATTTTCTAACACCTGGGCTGTGTACCCTTGCTAGGCTAGACAATACTCAGATACTCTGTTCTCTCTAAAATAGAAACCGTAGAGACTGAGTGCAGTCTGAGGTTTAACTCCCTTTCTTTGCTGGGTCATATGCAGTAGCTTGCAACCTATGGACAGTCTGTAGGGATATGTGCAGTGCAGATTAGAAGTAATCCGTATGGCCCTGGTCCATGGAGCTGCTGTTCACAAAAGGCAGGGGATTGTACCCAGGGGACTTTCCTGTAGTGTTAGTCAAGCCCCTCTAAGGACAATTGGGCAACAGCTTCAGCAAAGGGTGACTAATGTTCTGACCTCTGTCATTGTTCCTGGGGCAAAATTGTGGGTCCAAGTCGACAATCATAAAACAATTCCTTAGCCCTATTAGGAGGATAGACAAACAAGCCCCCCTTCCGTTTTGTTTATGGAGACATACATCAAAGGAACAAGAAAGCATAATGGATTTGTTTATGGAGACATACATCAAGGAACAAGAAAGAAAAATGGATTCTGTATGTCTTTATTGTATAACTCATTCAAACTGGCTCATAAATAGCAGGATATTTTTAGAAAGTAGCTATAGATGTTGCTTGAGGCAGAAGACCCACATTCTCTTCCCTCACAGCAGGTTTGCAGACCACCTCTTGGAAGACTCACAGGGGTCTTGGTGTGCCTGTGGAAGAACAAGGGCAAGGTCTATTGTCCATCTGTCTCCAGGAAAGGGTGACTCATTTCCCATCTGGGCTGTGTAGTATTGGTACCATTCAAGCATGTCTCAGTCTGTTTGTGCTGCTCTCACAAGATACCTGAGACTGAATGATTCATTGACAACAGAAATTCATTTTTTTCAGAGTGTTGAAAACTGGGAAATCCAGGATCAAGGTGTGGTAGGTTTGGTGTTTGGTGAGTGCTGATCTCGTCTTCCAAGGGTGTGTCATGCAGGTTGACTGGCATCTTAGCAGATCACACCCATCTCAGAGGGGCTGCACAGCTACAGCAGGTTAGCCCATTTCCAGTGCTCTATGGGACTCTTGCATGGTGGTACACAGACAGCCCACGGATGGCTCTCTATAAATGAGACCTGACCCCTTTGACCTGTGAGCTTTCATACATCATCCTTGTTCCGGGTATGGAGTCTCTAGGGAAGCTCTGACCCTAGGGAAGAAGAGGGTTCTCCAGGAAAACAGAATGTGTACCACACACACATACACACACACACACACACACACACACACACACACGCAGAGAGAGAGAGAGATTGATTTTAAGGAATTGGCTCAGGTATGGGCCATTGTGGCCGGTGGCAAATCTCAAATTTGCAGGGCAGGCTTGCAGGCTGGAGAACCAAAGAAGAATTGATGTTCAAAGGTGGTCTTGAGGCAGACTTCTCTCTTCCTCAGGGAACTGCACTCTTTTTCTCTGAACATCTTCATTGGATTGGATAAGGCACATAATGGAGAATAATTTGCTTCACTCAAAGTCTACTGATTCAAAATATTGATCATGTCAAAAAATACATTCATAGAAATATCTAGATTGGTGTTTGGGCAAAAACATAGGGTACCATACATAGACTAACCAAGTTAACACTTAAAATTAACCATCACAATGACCCATCCATATGTGAGCCTGCAAAATGCAGCTGTCAGGTTGGGGCAGGGAAGTGGGCCTTTACTTGTCCTTACCTGAAATTTTCTTATAACCTCACTAACACTAAGAAGGCCCAGGAGCAAGGTGCTGGCAGTTGGGATGAAGGTCAAAAAATGTGTGATATGCAATATCCTTGACTAGCTCTTTGCTGATTCTGCAATAGTCTGGACTACTTGTGCCCCATCTTCCCCCAGTCCATTCTTGCCATAACTCATTGTGAGAGGAAGGTACTCCCCTCCTCCACTAGAGCAAGATTTGACCGTGTCACTTGCTTTAGCCAAGAGAGCTGTGATCAGAGGCTATCATGTGCTTGGGTGAAGTGCTAAGAATCTTCTGTTTTGTCTTGAGGAGATCATGCCCATGGTGCTGGTCCCATGACCAGCCAGTTCCAGCTGACCCAGCAGACGACAGCTAACTCATACATGGAAGACAAATAAGTGCTTGCTCCTCTAAGCTACTGAGCTTGAGGTAGTTTGTGTGCAGGACAATTGTGGGAGTAAACTGATAACACAAACCCCTGCTCTCTGCTGATCCTTGGAGATATGATAGCAAGAATTGTCACTCACTGACTAAAAGCCTAGGCTCTCATATTGGGTCCAGTGCAGTCCAGATCCTGGCCATGCCACTCAGCAGCTAAGTGATGTGGATATGGCAAGAAGATACTCCAAGAGGGGAACCAAGGTTGTTCGTTGAGCACCCAGGAAGGACAGCTATTTCAGTGTGGGACAATCAGGGAAAGTTTCCCAAAAAATGATGTCTAATCTTAGTTCAGAAAGTTCACAGGTATGCATTAAATTCCTACTCCATGGGATTCATCATGAACACACATACACAAGCATATACACATTGAGACGGCTGTTTTTCTTCTGATATTCATGATGGTATCTGCCTCGCCCTCTGCCCTAGTTTTAAGCTATCTTGGGGTGCATTGCCTCTGCAAAAATGGAACAATTTCTGTAGAAAATGGTCCTATGATATGGGATGCTTCAGGGGGAAAAGGTAAGCTTGCCATATTTGCTCTGTTGTCCTATCACTGTGCCTGCGTGACATATTCAATTCCCTGGGCCTCCTTTTTGCTTGTGGTGTCCCCAAACCACACAAGGCCACACAGGAGCCAGCCAGACTTGGCTTACTCCTGAGCTCTGACTGAAGTCCAGCTGACCATTGATGCTGTCTCTCCTCATCTGCAGGGTTGGAGGAAGCACCTGCATCCAAGCTCATGCTAACCAATAAGTAGGTGCCAGAGGACCTTTAGGGGACCAACTGTCCAGTTCTGTAGAAATGATGAAACTGGCCTGAACCAAGACATTTAGATCTGTATGTCATATAAGAATACAACACAGTCCCAAATTCTGCTTCCTTGAGGCTCTGTGGGAGTGAGATGCTGAGCTAGGCAAGCTAAACTTCAGGTAGAGCTTCAGGAAGGGCTGCTGTCAAGAATAAAGACACCAAGGAGCTGCCTCCATCCACCTCTGCTGGGACCATATTTTCAGCTGATGGGGTACACATCCCGCTGTCACATTTAATTCTCTGTCTCTAGGTGGTGATGTTCCTTTTGTTTGGATGATATTGGTTGAGATTGTTTCAGTGGTGTTTGGAGGATCCTAAAGGAGTAAAACGGCCCCATCTGTTCTGGAGGGGAGGAAAGAAATCACATACAAACCAACCCTCTAACAGCTGAGAAGTCACAGTGAGAGAGAACCTGCGCAATAAGGTGGAGTCTTCTTTTTGGATCCCCCAAATGGACCTAAGAACAAATCAGTGTTAACAGTCTTAGAACATAGGACAGTGATTTTCCTGGTAAAGGGACAGCCCATGTGAGATGGAGCCTTCTTGGGTAAGAGATCCACAGGCAACTGAGCAGGGTTGGAGGGTGGGAGAAATAGAGGGAGAGTGTGTTAGTTAGTTTCATGTTACTACAATAAAATATCTGAGGCAGCTACTTTATAAAGAGAAAAGGGCTCACAGTTTAAGAGGCTGGAAGTCTAAACAGCATAGCACAGGCTTGGTGGCCACCCCTTGGCTGCACCACCATGGCATGGATGGCACTGGGTGGCCACATGTGTGGGAGCAAATGAGTGATTGCATTGCATCCAGGATCTGAGAGAGGGAGGGTAGAACCAAATTCAGACCATGAATATCTGTCTTAGTCTATTTTCTGTTGCTATAACAAAACCTGAGAATGGAAGACTTACAGAGAATAGAGGCTTATTTTGGCTTTATAGTTCTAGAGGCAGGAAGCCCAAGAACATCGCAATGGCACCTACTCTACATGTGGTAAGGGCTTCTTGCTGTTATCATGACTTGATGGAGGGTATCACATGGTGAGACAGAACAAGCTTGATAACTTGAGTCTCTCTTTCTCTTTCTATAAAGTGACTAATTCATCATGGGGCCCATCCTCCTAACTCATTGCTACAGTTTGAATGTCCTCCACATGCCCATTTATTAAAGGATTGGTTCCCAAGGTAGCACTATTGAGAGGCAATGGAATGTTTAAGAGATAGGGCCTAATGGGAAGCCTTTAAATCATGTTCTTGAAGGGGATGTGGGCCCCCAGACCACTTCTTACTCTTTTATTTCCTGGCAGCGAGGTGAGTGGTTTTGCTCCACCACACACTCCTGCCATAATGGACTGCCTCACTACAGGCTTAAAACAACAGGACAACCAATCATGACCTGGGACCTCCAAAATGGTGAGCCAAAATAAAAATCTTTCTTCATAAATTAATTATCTCAGGTATTTCGTTGAGTTGATCAGCACACTCATCTAATCCGAATTACTTCTCAACTGCCTACTTCCAAATACCATTAACATATGACTTGGGGATTAAGTTTCCAACACCTGATCTTTTGGGGGATGCATTCAACTTACAGCAGTGTCCAGTGGGAAATGAAAGGTGAGGTGAGGCAGGAATAATCAGGGAGGAATATCATCCTCCTCACTGCTGCATAGCAACTCAACTTTCTAGGCCCCATGGTTGCCAACCTATCCTCTCTAACACCTGGTCATCACCATGAGTTTGTACCAACTGGTGCTGTTCACGTCTATAACTAGAATCCTCTTCCATCCCTCTCACCTCACTCAGACCCATACTCCTTCCTTTCCTTCCGTGTATCAGTCGCTCTCTTGGTTTGAAGCTCTTCCTATGTTGGCTAAAGTTAACCAAGCAGGCCTGAGCTGGGGTTTGAGCCCCAGGAGCTTAATTTGGGTCAATTCATTTAAGGGGACCTAAATAGGAAGTATGGGGGCAGAGCAGAATGAGCTACCAACTTTGGGTCACAATTTATAGAGTCCTATACTGCTCAGACTAAAATCCCTCTAAGAGGACACCCAAAAATATGTGACATAAAGAACAGAAAAGATCCTTTCTCATGCCAAGTTCTCTAGTGTAGGTTCCAAGTCAGCAGGATGTTCTGTTCCATGTGGTCATCAGGGAGCTCAGTTCTTTTCATGCTATTTTTCCCATTACCCTGCTGGAAAGTATCTCAACCTTGAGTGCCTATTGAAGTCGCCAAGGAAGATTTTTAAAATCCAGGCACCCAGGTCTCATTCTAGACCAACTAAATCTGAATCTCTGGATGTGAGACAGGTTTTGGTGTTTGTAAAACCTACCCTGGCAACGTGAATACCCAAACATGTTTGAGAGATTATTTTAGATCAAAGGTTCTTAAACTGTAGCATGCATCAAAATTACCTGCAGGGTTTAAAATCACAGATTGCTAGGTTGAACAAATTAAAGTTTCTAATTTTGCTTGGTATATATCCCAGTATTTAATTTCTAATAAATTTCTGGGTGGTGCTGCTATTGCTGCTCTGGAACCAGAGCTTGAGAAACAGTATTGTAGATTTATGAATAAAGCCGGGTCCCTGCTCCGTCTGGGCTTAGTTTGTGGAAAGGGGAAAGGGAAGCATCTGCCCAGATTCCAAGGCCATTACCATGCAGACAGTTCCCAGCAGGAGACCCCAAAAAACCTGCCATAGCTACTCAACTATCTGGCATCCAGGGCTCATTTTTACTAGAGGACCAAGGATTTTATGCCTTTCTGTTAATTATTTCTCCCTCTAGGTTCAACCCAGTCTAGCTCCTGGTTGCTAAGTAGGCTGTCTTAGTCTGTTTTCTGTCACTATGCCAGAATACCTGAGACTGAGTAATTTATAAAGAAAAGAGACTTATTTTGCTCACAGTTCTGGAGAATGGGAAGTCCAAGAAGATGGTGTCAGCATTTAGTAAGGGCCTTCTTGCTTCCTCAGAACATAACAGAAGACATTGCATGGTGAGTCAGAGCAAGTGAGCTGGAAAGGGCTCACTTTCACAACAAAGACACCCCTTGATAACCTATTAATCTACTCATGAGGACAGGACCTTCATGACCCAATTGCTTCTCAAGGGTCCCACTTCTCAACACTGATGCACTGGGGACTAAATTTTCAACACATGAATTCTGAGGAAACATGCAAATCATAACATGGGTAACGAGCTGGGGGGGCTGGGGTTGTAACTCAGTGGTGAAGCTGCTTGCTTAGCATGTGAGGCACTGGGTTCAATCCTCAGCACCACATAAAAATTAATAAATAAAACAAAGATATTGTGTCCATCTACAACTAAAAAATATTTGAAAGAAAGAAAGAGCTGGAAGACAGTGAAGATGATGACTATATTATTCCTCAAACATATTTCATCTTCCAGGTATCCTCACCTGAGATAGGTAGGGACTGAAGCAGAGAGTAGTTTTAAATTGGTTTAATTTAGAAAATGGTTCTTACAGTGGGATAAAATGGAATTATATTTTTCTTATATTGGACTGCCAAGGATGTATTTATTATCTAAGTGTAACTAGAAAAGTTATAGAATCTATCTAGGATTTTAAATTTAGGGTTAAAAATAAATAGTCTGCAGAGCAAGTTTAAAGGAAAAGTTATAAAGTTAGTCTCTGCTGACATCCTATGAATCCAGCTCATTAAAATAACTGATTAAGTGATGTAAGTGGAAATACTGGAGTAGCTGGTTCCCAGGGCCCGTTCCTCCACAGAAATAGGGGAAAACCCAGCCAAAGCTGTCTGAATCAACTTCTTTAGAACTCTGAAAAACAGCCAGAAGTTTATAGCAACCAAGAAAAAACAAGCAAACAAAAAAAAGGAACTTAGTAGGAAAGCATTGTGGTGTTTCCATCTGCCTTGGCCACATCCCTTGCTGGCATGCTAGTAGCCTTGAAGATACAACTTGAGCTCCCAATGCGAGACTGTGGTCCATGCTTCCAGAGAGATCAGAGAAGACCTTTTCTGAAATAACTGTGATTTCGTCTTCTAAACAGCCTAGGGTTATCTGAAAAACTGTCATAAGGCACTTACCTTTGTTTTGACCAACTAGGAAGTCACTCAAGTTGGAAAAGCGTGGACATTCCGAACAATGTAAGACAAATCAACAACTCTGGGCAAAAACTTACAACCCAGGCAAACAATACAGCACCTAGAGCCTGAGAGCAAAGTCTGGAGTGAGAATTTCTTTAGGCTATTAGCCATCTAAAAGCATCGCTTCCATGTATACTGGGGAATTTATAAAGCCATATGCATAAGCTTTTACCTCTGACTGATATCTAGGATCAACTAAGCAGGAAGTAAAGGCTAAAGATGAGTTGTTGGAAGAATGCCCATCAGAGTCACTCTGCAAAGATGGGAGAATTTTTCCCCCTTTCCTCTCCTTTTCTCTCCTCTTCTTTCCTCTCTTCTCTTCTCTACTTTTTCCCTCTCCTTCTCCCTCACCCAGATGTTCAAAGAAATCTCTGTGAAAACACTAAATGAAAACAAGGTAAAGATGCAGAAAGTTCAGAGACTCCACATGACAAAGAATACAAACTTAAAAAAAAAAAAGCTTGGAAAAGTGACTGAAGAAACCAGCAGCTACAAGTAAACAACAAAAATCAAATCTCAGCAGAGGCAATAATCTAATATTCAGAGTTGTTACAATATGATTTTCAAAATACCCACTTATAACACAAAATTGTGAAGTAAGAAACAAAAAGTTATGGCCCATTCAAGGAAGACATCAACAGAAGCTATCCCTGAGTAAGCAAAGCCCCTGTACTTTCTAGGTCAAGACTTTTAGTCAATAGTCTAAAATATGCTCAAAGAGCTAAAGAAAATTAAGGACCAAGAGTTAAGGAAAACCAAGAGATGATTTTTATTTCAACAAATAGAGAACACTAATAAAGAGACAGATATTATAAAAATAGCCAAAGAGAAATTTCAAAGCATCAACATACAATAACTGAAATGGAAATTCCAATAGAGTTGTTATAGCAGGTATAAAAGAAAAAATAGTGAAATTGAGAATAGGACAGTTGAATTATCCAGGAAGAAAAAAAATGAAGACAATAGAGTCTAATGGAACCATGAAAAACCATCAAGTATAATATATGCATAATGAAAGCTGGAGAAGGAAAGGAAAGAGAGAAAGGGGTGGAAAGAACATTTGAAGAAATACAGTCATCCCCTTGTCAATGGTTTCACTTTCCACAGTTTCACTTACTATATTCTGAAAATGCCATCTCATGCCATTCTTCCCCAGATATGAACTTTTTGTCTAGTGTATCTCTGCTGTATATGCTACCCACCCTTTAATCACTAAATAACCACTTCAGTTGTCAGATCAACTGTTGTGGTACTGCACTGCTTGTGTTCAGATAACATATTTGTTTTTTAACTTAGTTTTTTATTTTGTTTCATACAGCTGAGCAAGGTATCTACATTCATGTACAAGGTTACTTACTTTCAAATAAAAAGACAAGGAGAAAATTGGTCATGATTGTCTAATAAGGAACTTGAGTTCCCAAATAGTCTTACAAAAATGTCAAGTTTGTTTTTCCATTTTTCTATTACTGGTAAAAATGAAAAAAAAAAGCAAAAAGCAATTTCACATTTAAAAAAATCTATATGCTGGTATTGTAAGCTACTACCATTAGTTTTTACATATTAAGTTCTTCAGATAAATATTTTACACAAATTTAAGTTTTAAAAAATTGGTCAAGTATTTACCCTACATTTGTTTGGTCCACTAAAAGACCATTTATCAAATTAACATTAAACTGGACTGTAGCTCATACTACAAATAGTAATATGCATATGATTGACTCTAGAGGCATACATGTGCATATCATGTACTTGTGAAATGGCTAACACTGCTGTATTTACCACTACATAAGTAATATCACCCTGTACATATCCTTTAATATATATATGGTACCATGGATTAAATCCAGGTGCATTCTACCACTGAGCTTCATCCCCAACCCCTTTTTATTTTTTATTTTGTAGCAGGATCTTGCTAAATTGCTGAGGCTGTCCTTGAACTTGTAATCCTCCTGCCTCAGCCTCTGGAGTCACTGGGATAATAAGCATGCATGATCACGCCTTGCATTCTCTATCCTATCTAGAATCAAGCTGTATGAAAAGAACAAAAGATAATACTTGCCTATTATATACACTTGTTCAGGCATTGTAAAAAAAATGCAAAAATTATAAAGTTTTTTAGATTTTAAAGATTATTGAAAATGGAATAAAAGCCAATTTCCTGAACATGTAGCACACAATCGATGCAGTCATGTAAAAAACACACAAGTGAATATATATGACAGAATTCTAGCTTCCATTTGGTCTATTCCTGTTGTTTTACTCGAAAGTTTTTACATGGCCTAGGATGCTGATAAAGATTTAATAAAATAAAGTTACATTAAGTATTTCTGATCTAATAACCAACTTTAAGAAGAAGTACAGTGGAAGGAGACAGGACTTTTTTTTGTCTTCTTAGATATTTACAGCTAATTTGACTTTTATAGTAATTTGATATTTCAATTAACAGTATGCTAAAGACAAAATTGACTGAATGATGGTTGTGTCCACACCATTCAACTCTCTTATTGGTAAAGTATACAAAATAAATCCAGTAAATGCTTTCCATTTCCAATGGCCTAAAAGACTAACTTTTAAAAAAAATCAGATACAATTAAACTGGGCTGAGGATGGCTACAATAAACCAAAGTCAAGCAACCAAAACTCTAAAACATTAATACCTTCTATGCAGGATAAAAAAAAGAGCATCCAAATCAAAGAGAACTACAAGACAAATCAAGTAATCAGTCAAAAACCACTTCTCTGTTATTCAAGCTAATAGTTACTTCATTATTCTTGGTGATACCTAGAGTCACAGCTTTGATGTTAAATGTGAGAGTGGATCCATACATCACTGCAGGCAATTGGTCATTTCTTTTCCATTTATAAAAACTGCACCATTGGAGATCTTGCTGCAGAGATTCAAATCCATTCTGCTTCTCTGTACGTACCTCTATACTATGTCTTTGGTCTGGCTGTTCTACAGTTTCAACTCTGAATGTTAATGTCTGTCCACAGAAATATGTTAGAGCACTGGCATAGAGAACACCTGAGAATTCAGAATCATCCCAGAGTGCTGCATTTCTTCAGCTGTTCAGACTGTGTCCCTATGAGCCAGTTGTCTACTTATGAGGCACCAATGTGGAATGACATATCTGGGGAATGTTCCAAGGACTCCACTCCTGTCAACCATCTTGTTCGACGCAGACTCTAAAATGATAATCAACATTGAGATCTCTGTGCACTACTCTGAATTCAGTTTTAAAATAATTGAAGTGTATAGAACGGGAGTCTGTCATTTTGGGATTAAAGTGGTCAACCACCTTACACCATCTTAGCATGATGTCCCCAGGTTTCTCCATTATTTCTTCTATCTGCACTGGTAGGTGAGATGCTACTGTTTCATGCTTAAAAATAATGTCTTTATGTTAAGAATTGAATCATCCAACTGAGCAGATAAACAAGGCATATAAACCAGTAAAAGAACTTGTGGTAAACTGTCCAACTGAATGTGTGAAGCCTTCAAGGTAAAGCTCCACCATTTCTCATTCTGTTCTTCTATACTACTAAGTATAGCAATCTCGCCTTCTTGGACTAAGTCCTCTGCAGTGTTAACTCCATGTTTCATGAGTTTCTGGCAGTCGTCTAGTGGTTTAATGGTTTCCTGTTTAATGGTGTCCACTACTTGCAAGAGTCACCAATCATTCATCCAGGAGCTTACCAGGGCCTCCCTTTAAATCATTAACATGACATTTGAGGACATCCCTTGTCTGTGATGCACTCTTTTTGATTTCTGCACCTCCTGCAGTCCCTGCAGTCTGTGACCCAGCTCAGGCTGATAGCTCTGCACTGTCTCCATGTTCTTGCAGGCCTCCTGCAGCAGAAGCTCTGGGTCCAGGTCCAGCACTGCTCTCGTCAGGTAATGCAGCTGCCGTGCTATAAAGCCCAGAGCAGGTAGGTGGAGAAATTAACCCTTATTTTACTTAATAATGGCCACACAATGTAAGAGTATGCTGACAACTTTATTATAGTGTATTGTTATAATTTTTCCATTTTAAGGGCTGGGGTTGTGGCTCAGTGGCAGAGCACTTGCCTTGCATGTGTGAGGCCCTGGGTTCAATTCTCTGCACCACATATAAATAAATGAATAAAATAAAGGTCCATCAACAACTAAAAAATATTTTTAAAAAATGGAGGAACTTCGGTCCCAGGGGAGGGAAGAGAGGGGATGGGACATGAGGGCAGGAAAGATGATATAATGCAATGGACAACAATGCCCTAGGTTCATGTATGACTGCACAGATGGTGTAACTCTATATTGTGTACAACCAGAGATGTGAAAAGTTGTGCCCATTTGTGTACAATGAATCAAAATGCATTCTGCGGTCATGTAAACCTAATTAGAATAAATTGTAAAAAATATTTTTCCATTTTATTATTAAATATTGTTACTAATCTCTTACTTTGCCTACTTTATGAATTAAGATTTGTTATAGGTATAAATGTATAGGAAAACACACAACACACTGCAAACAATACATACACAGAGGTATAATATGAGGAGTTTGGGCATCCACTGGGGTTTTGGAACATATCCTCCATTGATAAGAAGGGAATACCATAATGGCCAAGAACTCTCCAAATTTGATAAAAGACATTAATTTACACATATAAGAAGCTCAACACACTCAAAGGATAAACACAAAGATATCCATATAGATCACATTATAATCAAATTGTCAAAAGCCAGAGAGGACAAAAGAATCTTGAAAGTAGCAAGAGAAGCAACCTGTTATATACAAGGGTCCTCAATAAGAGTAAGGGAGTTGTGTTCAGAAACCAAGGAGCCACAGGGAGTGGGATGGCAGATCTAAAGTGCTGAAAAAAAATTTAAAAACCTTGTGGACCAAGATTTTAGTATTCAGCAAAAGTATCCTTCAAAAGTAAAGAAGGAATCAACATTCCTAGACATAAAGTAATATGGTTTGTTACTAGTAGACCTGTCCTACAAGGACTGTTAATGGGAGCATTTCAGGGTGAAGTGAAGACACTCGACAGTAATTCAGTCATACAGAGAAATAAAGCACTCCAGCCAAGATAATACAAAGGTAATATAAAAGCTAGTATTATTGTATTTTTGTATGTAATTCCTTTTTGTTTTTTATGTGATGTAAAAGACAAATGCTTAAAATAATACTTATAAATCTATGATAATAGACGAACACATACAAATACTATTTGTGACAACAGCAACAAAGAATGAGTCAGAAAGAGCAACAGAGGTGCAAAGGTTTTGTAGACTACTGAAAGTAACTTGATAACAATTCAAATTAGATTGTTATAAGGTTAGGATGTTAGTAGTAATTCTCATGGTAACCACTAAAAAATAAAATCTAAAAACTAAAGAATAGGAAATGAGAAGAGAATCAAAGAGGTAACTACAAAAAGAAACAAAAGGCAAAAAAGAGAAACAATAAAGGTATAAGATATACAGAAAAAAATAGCAAAATGATAGATATAAGTGTTTCCTAGTAAGTAAATACTTTAAATGTAAATTGATTAAGCTATCCAATCAAAAAGCAGTAATTGGCGGAATGAAATTTTTTTTAAAAATTTTTTTAGTTGTAGATGGACATAATGTCTTTATTTTATTGCTTTGTATGTGGTGCTGAGGATCGAACCCAGGGCCTCACGCATGCGAGGCAAGCGCTCTACCACTGAGCTGCAATCCCAACCCCAGCAGAATGAAATTTTAGACAATGATCCAACTATAACTATCTATAAGAAACTCGTTTTAGATTCAAAGACATAAATGGGTGGAATGTGAAAGGATAGAAAAAGATATTCAATATTCCATGCAAATTATAATCAAAACATACTTGGAGTGGCTAAAATAATGTCTGAAAAAACAATCTGTAGGAAAAAATTGTTACAAAAGACGAAGGTCTTTAGGAGTCAATTGGGCTGGGGTTGTGGCTCAGTGGTAGAATGCTCATCTCGCATGTGTGAGGACCTGGGTTCGATCCTCAGCACCATATAAAGTGGTGCTTTATAAATAAAATAAAGTTATTGTGTCTATCTACAACTGAAAAAATTTTTTTTAAAAAGGAGTCAATTAATTAAGATATAGCAATTATCAAGATGTGGTGGTGCATATCTGTAATCCCCACAACCCTGGAGGCTGACACGAAGAAATCACAAGTTTGTAAGCTTGGGCGATATAGTGAGACCTTGTCTCAAAATAAAAACTAAAAAGGGATGGAGACATACCTCAGAATAAGGTGGACAGTCCAGGTGAGGATGAAAGTCATCACCATGACCTGGAGAAAAATAGGGTAGTACAGGAGAAAATAACATAGGAGAGGAGTTTGGAGCCTGAGGTCTGTCCGTGCAGAGAGGATAGTGGCAGAAAAGACAAAGGAGAAGGCGAAGATCCTAAAAGTGGGGCAAAATAGACCACAGGAGTAGTCTATGTGAAAGTGTGGTTTTGCAAACACAACATGAGCCAAGGTGGCAGACATGGTGAAGGAAAGCAGGCCAGGACAAGAGCGAGAATAGGTTTGGCAGGTGCAGCCAAGGACAGAAGGTGAGCAGCCATGAGACTGACTGTTAGTCTATGCTGTCCAGCTCATCCCTCAGGTTCCCACAGTGATCCAAGCCAGGTCCAAGTTATAGAACCATATATGTTACCAGGTAAGGGGTTCCTCGGGTCTTGTTTGCCTGAAAAAAAATTTCAGCTAAGAGACACAGTTAGAAATACATAAAGGATTTATTTAGTGGAACAGAAGTAATGCTCTGAAGTGTGTGGAGCACACTGCCTCTGAGAGGAAAGGGCTGGCTTTTCTTTATTCCTTACTATAGGGGGTACAATATAGGATCTTATTTACCTAAGTAGAGTTGTATTTGTAATGTTAAATTTAAAAGCCAATAATATGTTGAAAAAGAGAGGACTAGGAAGGAGTGAAAAAAGAGAGACTTAAGGAGAAAGACTTATGATACAGCACTACATCACAGAGAGATCTGAGTTTTGAAAGGTTAATTTATCACCAAATTTAATGATATGATTCTGTCTCCATCTCTCTCCTTTGTGCATGTGGTCTCTGTCTGTCTGTCTGTATGTCTCTCTCTCTCTCATACACATACATACACATCACAAAGTCTAGCACCTGAGGGGTTCATGGTTGTGAAGTTTTAATTGTGGTCTGTTCAAGACATGGAGAAGCTGTAGAGATCTTTGGAAATGATTGAGCCATTTGACATTTTGAAATAATGGATTTATCTTGCATCTTCTCTTATAAACAGCTAAAAATTACTCAGAACTCTGTTGCCCAGAGACTGCCTAGGTATTGTTTAGTTCTGATATCCTAATGAGGTTTGAAACAAACTTTCACTCTTTGGCAAAACTTTTTTTCTGCATCCTTGGTGAAAATTCTGGTTCTTAGCCATGATGTTGATAAGCCTTTCATTCCTGTTTTCTATTTTCCTCTCCCATTTGATCATTCTGGGCTCATTCCATTGGAATTTTTCTGTTTCCCAGTGACCTTACTTTATTATAATAAAGTGATCCTTACTTCATTTAATAATAGCCCAAAGCCCAAGAGTAGAGATGCTGGCAATTCAGATATGCCAAAGAAAAGTCATAAAGTACTTCCTTTAAGTGAAAATTCAGGTAAAAGTTCTCACCTTAATAAGAAAAGAAAAATAATGGTATGCTGAGGTTGGTAAAATCTATACTATGTTAAGATACCAAGAGTGGGTGGGGGGAGGAAGAGAACACATTCATATGATCATTACAGTATATTATTTTAATTATTCTATTTTATCATTAGCTATTGTTAATTTCTTACTGTGCCCAATTCATAGATTAAACTTTATTATAGGTACACAAGTATAGGAAAAAATAATAGATAGAGCTTGGCACTATTTGCTGTTTCAGATGCCCACTGGGGGTCTTGGAATGCTTCCCCCACAGATAAGGGGAGACACCTGTAATACTAAATTCACTGGGACCTCAGCTCTTCTCTCTGCCCACCCCACTGTAGACATTCTCATTCATGCTGGCCTCCTCTTGGTGATTGAGGCTCACCTCTAAGATCACTTTCTCAGAGCAGCCGTATCTGACTAGAGATCAGTCTTTCCAAGTCCCCTGTTGTCCCACCAGCCACAGACCCTCTACAGGGCCTTCCTTCATTTCCTCAGGGCATTTATCTCTGTCTGGCTTCATTGCATTATTTTCTTCCTCTACTGAAATATAAGAGAGCAGAAATTGTACTTTTGTTATTTGCTGTCATATCCTCAGTGTCCAGAGCAGCGCAGGTGCATAGGAGGCATGGTTGATATGCACTGATGAGTGAAAGAAGGTAACCAAAGCTCAGAGGTATTAGCTCACTTGCTAGGATGCATATCAGTGCCTGAGTCATACACCAGCCCACATTTGCTCCAAAGCTCTTGCCATTCCATACACTCAGTGACTATCACGAGAAGAGCCCCAGAAACCTTTCCTCTAGAGAGCCCAACGAGGTGCCCTTGCCGAGGACTTTCAAGGTTATCCAGGGACATGTACTTAGAATGTTGGAGTTGAGTCTTTGGAATATTTGAGTAACCAGCCTCGCTGGGGGCAGGAGTGTGCTTGGGTGCAGATGGGTGCCAATGCTGGAGCCCAGCAAAGTTGTCTCTACGGGGAAGACACTGTCCCACAGAATCTGGCTATGCATGGGATCTGGGGCCTGGCTGTTCTCAGGAGGCTCTAACCCTAGAGGAATGATTTAGTGAACTATCTGGAGGGCCAAAGCAGGAAGGTAGGATTCAGAAGTTCAAGTGCTTAAAGAAAGCTTTCAAAACTGGTATCTGGGTTGTATATAGTTAAGAAATTGTGGTCTGACTTGCCCTGAAACCATATATATGGTTCCTGGGGTTACAGAGTTACATTTTGATGGCTAAATGTGCAGGGGTGGGGAAATCTGAGGCACTGAACAGAATAGGCCATCTTGTAAAAGGGATGTTAATGAGGATAGTAGCACGATACTCAGATTATGGTTAGCTGTGTCTGAGGACTCAGGAAGGGGAGAGGAAGGACATGAAGATATTTTCAAGCCTAAAACGTGTGTGAGCAGGCGCAGATGAAGGCAGAGAGGTAGGGTTAATTCCATGTGAGGGCTGGCCCACAAAATCTAGGGACAAATGGAGAATGAAATCAGCAGTAGGAATGAAGAAGAGGCCACTCCAACACTCTTGTGCAGGCCAGGAAACTTTGGAAGGTCTTAACCCTCAGAGGCCCTACCGAGAATAGAAACCTGGGCAAAATCTTCCAGTGCAGCTTAGACCTCAGCTTCGTTGAGTCCTTGCTGTGACTTGGGACCTCTGCTTGTTCACCTGAAAAGTGGGAATAATAAAAGCAATGAAGAATTGTCAAAGGATAAGATGAAAACACTGTGAAAGGATGCAGAGCAGTGTCCAGCCCCAATCATTTCCTGCATGTGGCACATGTCCAGCTCAGCTCTGTGCACCTCCTTCCCCAGACTCCTGGAAGCCAGTACTGCATCCCAGAATCTCCTAAGGGATGGTTGGTTTGGATGGAAACAGCCCTTCTGGGAGCTTCACTGGACTAAAAGAAGAAGGGCTCCTGATGGAAGAAGATGCTTGGGCACCAATCCTGCTCCCCACCTAACCCCAGCAGCCCATCCCAAGTCAGTAACACCTAGAAAGACATCATTCCTCTATCACTTCTCTGTCTAGGCTAGTGTGCTCAGGAGCTGCACACAGCCCCGGTTTTGCTTCTTCTGAGAGTACATAGACCAGCTATGCCACAACCTTGTGTTTTTCTAGTTTTATGATGTCAAAGATGACTCATTAGGTCGGTGTTAGCTTTACTGATTAATCTTACTTATGCACATGTCTTATCTCTCCCAGAAGATTTACTGGGAGCTTTCATTTCTGCTATACTAGGAACAAAATCACAGGCAGGTCTCTGGAGCATTGCATATTGCAGACTCCATCTCTTTGGCCCTCCACATTAATTTTCTTCAAATGACACCAAGGGGCCAATATGCTGCACGCATACCTTTGCTTTGATGAAATTTTGCTTTCATTTCTAATCATTCGTGTAAAAAGCTCTGGTTTTGAGTTTGTTTAGACCTTTTGGGCAGGGAATTGATCTCCCAACCACTTCCAAATTGCTTCCACATTGGATACTTGCTGAGTCCAGTGTTTTTTCTGCTGGACCAAAAGCTTCAATTCCTTTATCAGATGGAAACAAATATACACCACACTGGCTATGATTCTCAGTCCTCATTCTTAATAAGGATTTCAAGTCTTTAAATTAAAGCCATGATCCCAAGGTATTAATTGTTTGAGAGGAGTTTACATCTTTTTCTCAAATACTGTTTTAAATTTTTCCTGGCACATTTACTGGGTTCTACACCCTGACTTTTGCCCCCTACCTGTGTCACTTGCATGTGGACCCCTAGGCTAGAACAGCCAGCTACAAATAAAATATGGTATCCCTTTAGTAAGGAATATGAAATGGTATAAGTTCTGAAAAACAATATTACTGTAATACTCCACAACAGTTATTCAGGTGAGCAGAAAGTCAAAATGATAGTAGAGAATAGCCAGGAGGTGGAGGGAAACATAAGAAAACATTGGTCAACAGAGGGAACCATTCCAAGGATGAGTCACAAAGGAGGGGGAGCTTCCTTGAGAGAGGCGGAGTCAGAAATGTATCATCTACACACACACTCTCAAATTGTAGCAGGAGAAAGGGTTAAAATGGACAGGTAGGAACTTGGGCTCCTTAGGAGACAGTTCTCCCTATAGCAAGGCTGAGACACTATAAGACAGGAATCAAGCCACAACGAGGTTAGAAAAACTCCCCTGTAAGGGGCGAGAGTGGCTGCACTAAATGATAGTGAGACATCTATTGCCCGGCACCCAGACCCCCACCAAAAAAGGAGAGGACAATAACCTGATTGTACCACAAAGCGAGTGGATGAAAAGCTCCTGGGCACTGAATGCCTTGTCCAGGATTGGGTAGGAGGCTAGCTGTCCTGACCCTGAGATCTCTCTCAGGACCCTTCCCTTCCCCCTTTGGGAGCCCTGCTTTTGTTCTGTTACACTAATAAATCCTGTTACTTTGCTCTCACCCTTATGTCTGTGGATTTCATTTTTTGAATTCATGAGACAAAGAACCCAATGCCATACAACATTGAATTATTAGTAATGTACCTATAAAGTGCCCTCCTAGTCAGGACCTCCAAAGGTAAGGAACTCAATTGACAATTTTGCCTTTGATTTAAAATTTTTAGTTTCTGTTTGACTGTGATTGACAATAATATGTTTGTTACACCTCTTCTCTAAAAATGGGAGATAAAAATGGAGCTACATACTCAAAAAGACTTTATTCAAATATTTCGAAGACAGTCCACAGTTCAGAACAAAAACTCTTTGGATTTCCCTCTGAGATAAAAACCTGCTCTATTACGCACAAGGACAAGTAAAAGATGATAAAATGCTGAGAAAAGGAAGCAGCAACTTGGACAGTGGCTGTGAAAACAGTTATAAATATATATTTTTAATCATAAAGTATTTTGGAGGGGAGAGTGAAATCCTTATTTACTTATTTATTTAGGTTGTAAACTGACACAATGCCTTTATTTTATTTATTTATTTTTATGTGGTGCTGAAGATCGAACCCAGTGCCTCACAAATGCTAGGCAAGTGCTCTATCACTGAGCTACAACTCCAGTCTGGAGAGTAAAATCTTTTAACACTTTGAACAAATTTAAAGTTTTATAAAACAAAAGCAAAATCCAAAATATGATAAAATGGGGGCTGGGAAACAGAGCTCAGTGGAAAAGAATTTGGCCTGGCCTGCGAGGGGCTCTCCTTGTGTTTAGTTCCTGGGGGAAGGGGGAAATAAAATAAAGGAGAAAGGCTGATGGTGTGGCCCAGTGATCTAGAGTATTTGCAGAGCATGCACAAGGCCCTGAGTTTCTTCCCCAGCATAGCATCACAAAAGAAAACAAAATAAAGAAAAGAAAAAAACGTATTATCTAATGTGGATCCACCAGCAGGAGGCCACCTCTCTGCTTGTACCAGGTCTCCAGGTTGCTGGGGAGATGGGCCCTTTCCCAACCAACCCTGGGGCTTCTGGTTCCAGTGGCCTGAAGTTGGCCTGGGATTATGTATTTAATAGCAACACCAATGACAGCTAACACTTGACAAGAACTATATGCCAGCCATTGTCCTAAATCTTTCATGTACATATGAGCATTTGACTTATAATTTTTAACTTCACAATGATGCAAAAGCAATATGCAGGCAATTGAAATTGTATTTTGAGTTTAGAATTTTGATCTTTACCTAGGCTTTGATACATAGTATGAAACTTTCAGCCATGCTGGGTAGTGACAGTAAGTTGTAGCTTCCAGTCAGTCATGTGGTCATGATAGTAAACAACTGATCTGCTACTGTGCTGTGTTGCCAAGTTAGGGTGTTTAATAAGCTAGATGTGTTAGTTACATAGTCAACTTATGATATTTTCAACTTACAATGGGTCTTTTGGGACTTAACCTCACCATATATTAAATTATTTAGTCATTACAACAACTCTGTGAGGTAGGAGTTTATGGTAGTTGGAATTCTAAAATGGTTCTCAATGTCCTTGTCCTTGCATGAGCCACTCCTTTTGAGTGTGGGCAGAACTTATGGCTATGATATCATTCCCATAATTATGTTAAATTATATGGCAAAAGGGGCTTTGTAGATATAATAAAAATCTCAAATAATTTACCTTAAGATACGGAGATTATTTTGAGATAATGAGCCCCAGATGATTCCTTAAAAAAGACTGGGCTCTTCTTGACGAAAGAGATTTGAAACAAATTTAACACGAGAGAGATTCTCTGTGTCTGGTTTTAAAGATGGAGGGGGCTATATGGCAAGGAATGTAGGTGTCCTTCTAGGAACTGACAATCAGCAAGGAAATCAGCTTCAGTGCTATAGCTGAAGAGAACTGGATTCTGCCACAACAGGTGACCTTGGAAAGGGTCCTGGGCTCCACATGAGAATGTAGCATTGGCCAATTCCTTGATTTGAATTTTGTGAGATACTAAGCACAATTAGAATATAGTCATTCTGAGCATGAACTTCTGACTAACGAATAGTTGTGTTAAGCAGCTAAATTTACAGCACTTTGGCTGAGGATGTAGTTCATTGATAGAGAACTTGTTAAGCATGTGTGAGGCCCTGGGTTCTATCCTCAGCACCATACACACACACAAATGTGGCACTTCACATAGTAACAGAAACCCAATATAGATCTTGGTAACGTAAAGTGGGTTGCATTCATAAAAAGTACTCAAAATGTGGACATGATTCTGGAGTCAGGAGCCAGAAAAGCTGAAGGAATTATTTTTAGGAGACTTTTGAAACTCATGATAGGAAAAACTGAAGTCACTTTGAACAGACTTAGTAGAAATATGAATTTTAAGGATGCCACTAGCAAGGCCTCAGAAGGAAGTGAAAAATATTTCATTGGAAACTAGAGGAAAAGGAATCCTAGTTATGTAGTGACAGGGCAGAGTTGTCCATTAAAGTTCTGTGGAGAGCAGAATCTGTAAGTGATAAACCTGAATGCTTATATATTCTTAGATATGAATATATATGTGGGTGCATATTTTTATATATTCTATTATATATGTATTCTATTGATTATATTTATATTCTTTTGATTCTGCTTTTCTGGAGAACCCTGGTTGATACAGATTCATTTCCCTAGTTGTGGCACTAGAGACTTCTCTGCTATTCAGACCCTTGGCCATGGACTTTCCAGGAAGGGCTAGACCTTAGCCCTTTTCTCTGAGGACGCTCTCAGCTCTAGGAGTTGTAGCTGCACATTAAAGTCACTATTCTCATGTTCTTTAGAGTTCTACTTTTTTTTTTTTACCAGCTAATCCCTCATTACTTGAATCCCCTGTTATATTAGGAATTCTTTATGTCAAAATTTTCTTAATAAAATGATGGTGTGGTTTCAGCTTTTCTGTCTGGATCCTGATTGATACCAGGAGTTATTTCAGGAGAAAAACAACACAGACAGAACTTGGAATTGCTTTGGTTAGGCCTTTGGGCTTGAGTGTAGTTCTCAGGTCCTTGCCCATGGGAGATGAGATGCCAGTAACCCACAGCATGTGGTAACGCCACATTTAATCATGTCGTTACCTATGGCTGATTGTGATGAAGTATTAACAGAAGTAAGTTCTTGGGAACCCAAGTGCTTGCTGGACTGACTTGCTCTGGTAGTGATGATGATTCTAAGGACTGTGATATAAGGTGGCTTTATGTTTTAAGTACACTTGAGCACATACAAAGAGAAAATAGGCAGCACAATTCTGTTTTCTCTCAACTCAAGTTAGAGTCTGAAAATTGGAGAGCTCAAAAAAAAACCTCTTATTTTTTGTAGCTGAACTGATGACCCTTAAACACAAAATTTAATTTTTTTCAGAATTGCATTTAAATTTTAGAACATTAGTGGGTAAAGAATGTGATTCTGAAATCTAGAATGGGAAAATCTTGTGGGACCCAGAAAAAAAAAAGACAATCTTGAACCTCCAGACTGCTCTGAGATGCCTTTATCTATGGAAGAAGTCTGCCTTCTGGTATTTGAAAACATTAGCTTTCCTTTGTCTGAAAATCTCGTGAAAACTTCAACTCAGGCAGAAGTCTTTAAGAGGAGTGCCCATGCTCCTCAGCA
This sequence comes from Geosciurus inauris, assembly GCA_004024805.1. Lineage (NCBI taxonomy): Eukaryota > Metazoa > Chordata > Mammalia > Rodentia > Sciuridae > Geosciurus > Geosciurus inauris. The sequence goes on from PVHX01022809.1 coordinate 21,894, forward strand.
TCCACCCAAACCACCTCCTGTTGTCACTGGACTCCTAACTACTGTCAAATCTCAGCGTCCTTCAGGGGAACAGGTACACACAATGACCTCTCCCCCTTGAATAACTTACACAAAAATAATTACAAGATTTTATTAGTGTATAGTGTCAGAATCGTGGGAGACATGTGTAGGAGTAGATCCTAGGATGTTAGACCAAGCAGGGTAGAACATAACACTAAACTAAGCCTCATTCATTGATATGGGTGCCTCTCAATGGGTGCAATATGTACTGGACATTCTGGACTTCATGTTTTAGTTCATGCAGCTGGAGGTAATTCTTTCAGTCATTCTTTGTTGAATGACTGAAACTTGGATGTAATAGTGACCTATATTTAATGCGGATAATATGCTAGAGCTTCCCTGGCATGATATAAAGAATGGAATCCAAAGGCTATGGAAATAGAAATGTTGGCCTGGGCTTATACTGGGCAAACTGGACATCTACTTACTCCCAACGACATTCTCAGAGAAGGTCTAGAAGATATTCTACTCACTAAGGCATTGAGAAATGAGCAAAGCATCTGCTCTCCTGAATGGCTCTCGTTCATTTCTTCTATAGATCCACTATTTCTGTAGGGAAATGCTGAGATGGGCTCTTTGGTTGCAACAGGAATGAGATCCCAGAACAGCACATGCCAAGAAGCAGAACTCAACTGTCCAAGACACATATACTCAAAAGGGCAGCATAGATGTGCAGGCATTCAGAATGCCTTGACCCACAGAGATCTTTGGCAGTGATAGCATGATATTCCTAGGAATTCCGTAGGTGAAATTCAGTACTTTTAGTACTTTTGGATCTACATGGTAGGAAATATTTTAGGTTGGATAGCCAAAAGTATTAATCAAGTCTCGGCTTCCCACTCCATTTCTAGACCTAAGACAATTCACATGCTCAGAGCCCCTTGAATGGAGAAGTCCCTTGAGGTCTATAGAACCCTACATCACTGCCACCAATATACGCTGTCTTACTCCAAACCTTTTCCAAAAGCACCAATGGCTATTTATCAGAAAGATTGCATGTGAGAGAAGGAAATTACAAGACCTTTCCAAGGTTACTAGATATTGACTCTGAGTTGACACTTATTCCTGGGGACCCAAAATATCACAGTGGCCCACTAGCCAGAGTCAGGGTTCATGGTAGTTGGGTGATAGACTCTTGGCCTAGGTCTTACTTGCAATGGGCCCTATGGTCCGTGGACCCACTTTGTATTTATTTCCTCAGTTCTTGAATATATAATTGGAATAGACATACAGAACAGCTGTATGAGAATGCCTGCACAGCCTCCTGACCTGCAACGTGAAGAGCATTATGATAGGAATAATTCAGTAATAACTTCTACCCTCCTTAAGGTAGTAAAACGGAAATAATACTACGTCCTTGGGAGAATTGTGGAGATTAACATTTCTATAAAATACATTTCTATAATACTTGATAGCTGTCACATCCCCATGTAACTCATCATTTGGCCTATGCACAAGCCAGAAGAATCTAGAGAATGTGAATTATTGCAAACTTAATCAAATAATGACTACAATTTTATCTGTGCCAGATAAACAGCTTTACTAGATAAAACAAACAGTCTCTGGTGCTTCTTACACAGTCATTTACCTAGTGAGTACCTTTTTTTCCATACCTACTGCTATGGTTTGGGCATAATTTGAGTGTCCCCCAAAGGTGCTTCTGTAGAGTTTTGGTCCCCGGAGTGGTGCTATTAGAAGACAGTGGACTTTGGTAAGTGGGACCTTTTGTGGGGTCCATTAGAGGATGGCTTTCTGAAGGGGATTGTAGGACCCAAACTGGTCCCTTCTCTCTCTTTTCCTATTCCAGATGATACTGTTTGTTCTGACATGTGTGCCTGCCACTGCCATTTGCCTTGCAGTCCTCATCAGAACTGAGCTGATGTGGTGCCATGCCTTTCAGCCTCCAAAACTGTGAGCTAAATAAAACTTTTCTCTTTATAAAGTTAGTTGCCTCAGGTATTTCACTGTAGCAACATAAAGCTTATTAATACATCTAACTTATCAGGACTATGAGTATCAGTTTGCTTTTATCTGTCAGGGTCAATAATAAACATTCAGGGTCAATAATAAACATTCAGGTCAATAATAAACAACAGTTGTGGCTCAGTGGTAGAGCACTTGCCTAGCACGTGTGAGGCACTGGGTTCGATTCTCAGCACCACATAAAAATAAATAAATAAAGGTATTGTGTCTGCCTACAACTAAAAAAAGTATTTTAAATAAAAAATACACATTCATACTCGTAGAGTCAATTCTGAGCTCTGCTCTGTTAGAGTCCACTAAGATCTCAATCATCTTAAAATCTGACAAAACATTATAGCCTTCCACTGCATTGATACTATGATGATCATATCTGATGACAGGAACTAGCATGTTCTTTAGATTCCTTAGTAAGACACATACAATTTCCATGACCACACATTGACATAAGCAGTGGTTCTCAAACTCATCAATGTACCCATTTCTATAACAAATAGATCTTAATACCCTTCACACACACACACACACACACACACACACACGCACGCGCACACAGAGTTTTCAAAATCATGATGTCTGGCAGAATAAAATAAAAGGGAGGTAATTTATAATTAAAGAATATTCATTTCAACAAGTAAACGCCTGGGTGCACCTACACTCAAGAAAAATAAATAGTAAGATGCTTGAGGCTATATATAGAATAATCATAAGTGTGACAAGCTACAACAAAGACTGATACAGATGTACTATACCAAAGTCGTGGGTACTAGAAATGGTGTTGTTATTGGGGATGTGGTTTTAAAAATGCTGCCGAAGTCCTAGCTACTCTCATTTCACATACCAATTACATTTCTGGAAAATCCTTACATATTAAACTGAGCAAACAGGACTTTATGTTTGCATGCAGTTCAATTCTATGCTCAAATAATTATACACAGGTTTATCACCTATAAGATGCCTGGAATGTGGAACGAATCTTCTTTCTCATATCCTACACATTGGAAATATTAGAATTTCTGACTCCAGCCACCAAATGTCTATGATGTGGCCCCATCATTGCATCTACTACTCCCCTTCATAAGGATCAAAAAAGGGGCATCACATACAGGATGTGGGCATCACCCATTTTTGGAAGGACAATGCTATGGTTTGAATGCTTTCCCCAAAGTTCATGTGTTAGAAATTTAATCCTTAGTGCCACAATGTTGGGAGATGGGACTTTTAATAGGTGATTAGGTCATGAGGGCTCTCCCCCACGCATGGATCAATGTCACTATTGTGAAAGTGGGTTCATTACAGCAACAGTGGGCTTATTATAAAAGTGAGTTTGGCTCTCTCTCTTTCCCTCTCTATTCCTCCCTCACTCTCTCCCCCTGCTCTTTTTTTCTTTCTATCTTCCACCATAGAATAATGCAGAAGTTCCTTGCTAGAAGCTTGCTTCTTGATTCTAAACTTTCCAGTCTCCAGAACTATAAGAAATGAATTTCTGTTCATTAAAAATCACCATATAGTATTATGTTATAGCAGTACAAAACAAACGAAGACTAGCCAGAAAACTGGAATCATTCCTGCAGAATTAGTTACTAAGAAATACCAAAATGGTGATCCCACCGACTTACAAATTGCACCCAGGAGGAGGAGTGCTCTGTGGGCTCATTTCTGCTGCCCTTACGCTTCTGCTGAAACACATCGCTTGATGTGTGACACTTTCATTATTTACTGCTCTGAGGCTCAGAGAGCAAAGTGGCCAGGCTGGTCTTTACTCACTCATTCATTAGTTTTAATTAAACCCTCTAATTTTATTTATGCTGCCACAAACTCATTAACAATTTGCCAGCATAGAGCAGGAAGTCTCAAAAAGTACCTTGAGGAATCTGTGGCTCTCTAAGCACAGACCTGGCAGAAATGAGGTGGGCTCTGAGGAGGGGCTCCTGCCAGGTTGGAAAACTTGGGTCAGCTGATGGGTCTGAGATCCGGGGTGCCCCAGAGGCTGGTGCATCAGGAGACTGTATCTCTCTGCAATGCCTATGTTCCTGTGGCTGTGGGAGAGAGAATGGGCCTGGGCATGGCATGGCATCCTGTATCCCTGGAGGGATGAGGTTGTATTAGCAGAGATCCTACTCCCTAGTAGTTGAAGAAACATGTGGAATGGTTAGTAAATTACAAGGTGGAGTTGTGAACAGGAAAAGAGGACTTCAGACAGCCCGAACGGGGTATTGAGAAAGCTAGGGCTGGAATTTGAGCTAACCTATGAACACCAGATTTACACTCTGAAAGAAAGAACATGAGCAAAGGATCTGATATTTATTCCTCCACTCTTCAAGGGCCAGGCACACTGCTTGTTCCAAATACTAGGGAGAGAAAAATGAATGAGTGAATGCTAACCTGGTGGATTTTAATCCAGCAATGTGCAAATGTGATTCCCTCTCCCAATAACCACTCTATCCATTTTGCTTTTTTTCAGATTCTTTTTGTTCCTTAAAGTGGGAAGAAGAAAAGCTTAGTCTCTTGCCAAATAATATCCAGATCATATTTGATAAGTTTGGTCAGTGTTCTGACCTCAGATTAAAACCTCTGCATCCTTTCAGGAAAATATTCAGCTTACTTGGCCGTTAAGGTCCTCTGCCTAAGGCTGGGAATGTATGTAGCTCAACTGCAGAGCACTTGCCTCCATGTGTGAGGCCCTGGGTTCAATCTCCCAGAGCGGGAGTCCGGGGGGGGGGGGGTCCCCTGCGTAGGTCTTCAGAAGCAGTCACCTGCTGGTAGGGACCATGTGGCCTAACTTCTTTCCCAGACCCTCTTTCTTCCTTCTCCTCCTCTGTTCCCTGAGTCAGGTATCTGAGCCCTAAGTGTGGCCCTTTATAGGGCAGGTGTGAAGAAGGTCTTATTTAGGGATCACTGGCTCTTGGTAAGTAAAAAGGGTGGCCATTTGTCAGTTTTTTTTTTTTTTAAAAACAAGGATTGAACCCAGGGGTGCTCAACAACTGAGCCACATCCCCAGCCCTTTTTAAATTTTATTTTGAGAAAAGATCTCACT